>JACN01071813.1:0-25339 GCA_000787155.1 Scartelaos histophorus
ATTATTATTATATTATATATTATTATTATACTCAGGGTTAAAGGTCATGCTCGTGCAGCTCGTGCAGGTTGTGGGTGCGGCACGTGCGGGGCGCCGGGCGCTTCATTTACTTTTTGAGAAAAGCTGACAAAGCTTTGACAAACTCCTGCTGGTTCACATCCTTCACCGTCACACTGGGCATCTGAAAGTCAAAACGAGCACAAGGGTACGCTAAAAACAAAACAGTTTATCTTTAACCACATGCGCGCTGGACACGTTTAACTACCGGAATCCTTGCTAATAATGTTAGCTAGGGGCTTTAGCTTAGCCGAAGTAATGGTAACTTTTAGCAGCTAAGTCAGCAACATTCACACAGCGAGCCGCCTTAATAATCTCCATAAAGTGAAATGTCATACCTCGGGAAAGGTTAATTGGTGCTAAGCTTGTTTATTGTCAGTTTAGCTTGTGGCAGCAAATGCGTTGAAGCAGCAAAAGAAGATGCTGACTGATGCTGAGAGGTGCAAGGGAGGGGTCCGCCTGCTCCTGCTGCTGCAGCCTCAAGTAACCCTTCTGTAAACCCATATTATCCACACCATTTAAACTATTTATACAACATTAACGTTGCTGTGTTAGTGTTATTATATTACTTCGCAATTGCTAGTAGTGGTGGATTTAAATAAGATAATTTACCTTTTACTTTTACATGTGATTTGAAGAATTCACCAGCAGAGGGCAAACTACTGTCACAGCATATTGTCCCTTTTCTTAACACTTTCTCTTTTTATTCAACCCAAAAGGTAAAGAAATGCAACAAGCGATCCACCCCCATAGACTGCACAATCCAGGGAGAATGGGTAAGGTTTGACACAACCACCAATGAACAAAAACAGATATAATACATGATGATCGAAGATGTTTTTTATTTATTTTTAAGATAAAGATATTCCATACAAGGAAATAACTTGAGAATGCCAAGGATGTACTATCATATTTTATCATTTTTATAGTATAGTATCCACATAAAAAGTCCCAGCATTAAATTATATAACATGTTAATTAGATTCACGTTTAATTTTACACAAATACCAACAACTGGCTATTAATATATAAAGTGCTTTACACATAGTTTATAAAGATTTGTGTGTTCACATAATATACACATATCTGGTAACTAGAAATGAATATCATGACCATCGAAACGCTTTCAAGACCATAAACGTGCACTTGCATAACCATGACAGAATTTAATCAGTTCATTTGACTCTTTAGTATTCATCGTTAATTGTAATACCCCAAATATACTAATTTAATACGAATGTAATGGTTGCAGATGTACGTCGGTTGGTCCCTTTCATAAACAATCGTGGCACCTTTCACTACTTTGGTCCAGCGTGTCGTATTTCTGGAGTCGCTGACATGTTCGTAGACACAGTGCTCTCTATGTCAGCTCGTCTCTCTCTGCTGCTTCCACCCCTCCCCCAAACACGTCTCTCCCCTTTTCTGTCCCCCTCGCCCCGTCCTGCCTGCTAGCTCTATTTCAAGCCTGTGCGCCGCTGATCGAGAGAGAGAGACAGAGACGGCGAGGGAGAAAGAGGAGAGAGGAGAGAGAGAGAGAGAGAGGGAAGGGGAGGGAATAGCAGACAGAAATTTTGAGTTCAAGTACACGTGCTGCAGAAAATAGGCTGAATAGTGGAGAGGAAACCAGGAACCGGAACAGCAAGCGTAGTAGCAATGGCTCTTTCTTTGAGCGTTGAATTGAAGGGTTAACAATGCAAACACTCCGATACCGTACAGTGAGAAGGGAAAAATGTATTCGTATGGCAGCCCCTCCTTCCTCTGCTCTCTCGCCTCTGTGCCACAGTGCTCCTCGCTCCCTCCCTCCTGGACATTTCTCCATGATCCCCCCGTTCGTATCGCTCACTCTCCCTCGCTCCGAGCTTTTCCCCTCCCACCACTTGGTACATGCTCCTTCCTACTCCTCACGCGTTCTTACAATCTACTCGTTTGGAGCCAGGGAGAGCATAGCCAGAGAAATAGCCAGCGCGTTTCGTTTTCATTTTTCTACTATTACTACTACTACTCCTACTACTACTACTACTACTGCTCCTCGTTTACATCTGCGCCCTTCACTGCCAATCGTCCACTTTTCAGACCACACCAAAACCAGATATTTCCTTAGCAAATATCAGAGCCGTGGATTGTCCCCTGACCTCGAATGCGCTTTTTCTTCCCGTTAACGCACTTTTTTTCCACTGTTTCGTCGCCAATCGAAAACTTCTCGTCTTTTTTAGTCGAATCCTGTGTGCAGCCACGAGCATGGGATGAATAGTGTCGAAGTGTATGATAGATGGACAGATCAGGAGGAAGAAAAGAGAGGAGGTGAGGAACGAGAGAGAGCATGGTCTGCAGGAAAAAAAAGGACATAAGGCAGAGGTAGGAGAAAGACTACCGGCTTTGGGAGGGGAGAGAGCGAGGAGAAAAGGGGGGACCACAAGGGGATAGACTTAGAAAGGAGGGACGATGGATAGGAATGGTAAAATAGCGGGAAAAAGCAGAAAAAAACAACTCCAAAATGACACAAAGCTCAAGTTGGATTGACAACTTTTTTCGTTTCCATTTGAGTTTTTCGACACTTTTCGTTCACTGCTCCGTGTGTGTAAGTATACCTCCATGTCATGTTGCTTTTACATCCTACAGTCTTGTCTCCTCTTTCTCTCCCTGTGCCTTTTGAACCTCACCTACCCCTATGTGCTTCACTGTTTGATTACTCACTTCATTTTTCAACTGTTGTTTGAAAAATGCGTTCCCTTCGTCGCTAATCCCCCCTCATCTCGTTCATGTCGACTCTCTGTTCCCTCATATCGCTCGTCTTTATCTTTTGGTTATCGCTGTGTTTCCCTCTTTTACCTCCTTGAAGGATTACCCTGCTCACATTTTGCTTTTGGGAAACGGATCGCCAAGAGCACCTAGTTTCGGGGGGCCCAGCGCATGGGAGACAAGAAGAAGGGTGTGTGTACCAATAGTCTTGTGTGTGTGAGTGTGTGTGAGTGTGTGTGTGTGTGTGTGTGTCTTTCTGCATGTATGTGTGTATTTGTGTGTGTATAAAGGGGTGTGATTTGTGAGTTAAGGCAGCCGGCAGTGGTCAGTCTGTGCAGCGCATGCGCCTCTCTGCCCTCTGCGTCCTCATTCATAGACTAACTTAGACGAGTACACGCCAATCAGTGAAAAAATGTGTGGCCAAATGCGTCAAAACGCACAGCCCAACTTTATGTGAGTACCGCTCTTGTTAACTTTTCAATCATTTGTATTTTTTCCGCTCGCAAAACGCTTCTGTACCTCTCTTTTTCTATTCGATTTTCCACCCGTTCATCCGGGTATCCCCAAGCTGTCTGTGAGTCCGCCACTCAGACGTACAATTCGATTTGCACAAAAAATTCCTTTCAGTGTAAAATAATTAAACAAGTCGTAACAGAGAAACTGAATACAACAAGTTTAGTCATTCAGGCTATATGTGTCTTTTAGGCCTTTTTCATTTATGTTTAATGTCTATTTCTTGGCCAAATCACCTTTTTTAAACATTAGTGTTCAATAATGTCACCAGATATTTTCTATTGTCTAAATATCTGTCTGTAAGTTGCACCAGTCGTCCATATCTTGCTGCTTTACCTTATAGTCCCTTATGCGGCGTATCAGCCTGCTCTGTTTGTCTATTTACATAGCATCCTCTTATCTCTGCCCACATTTTCTCTAACACTTTCCACAGTTGTTATCGACGGTAAAATCTGAGATTGCTCAGTAATATTGTTTCGGAGGAGGTTACATATGCGTCTCTCCTCTGCTCATTTTTAATTAATGTGAGAATATAGTACGCAGGCAGTAAGCGGCTTTGAGTCGTTTGTGCTTCGTTTTGGCATGGATGTCTAGTTATTTTAACACATTCAAAACTGTGGGGGCTGGCTATTAGAAGTTGTATTAACAAGAGCATAATAATATTCAAAATTGGATAACCGTTCTGAGACCGTTACAATCACAGCAAGTGGCCCCATTCATTTATATATGTTTCAGTGACTGATTTGAATAGATTTATATGATGTGATATGACATACATGGGTGGGTGGGATTTATTGTATTTTTGATTAATGATTGGGGGAGGTTAGCCATTGTTTGGTAGCGTCCCTATTTCAACCTTTCTGTGACCTCCGCTGTAGTTCTCAAGAAAATAAAAGGAGAAGCTTTGATGTCAAAATTGTGCTTGTGCTTGCAGTCTGGGTGTGCAGTGCAAGGCAGAAGGGAGAGAGCACAGAAGAGAGATAGCCACACACAAACCCCAGTTTGAACCAATTTGTTTTTTGGTTTGACTTTTGCTCCTTGAAATGCTTGAATGCCCATCTTGAGGGGTTTGTGTGGTGCTATAGTGTGGGACCCCCAGGTTTTGAAATATTACTCAGACAGACCTGGTGTTACGTAATCTTACATAACTGAGGCGGCAGCTCAGCAGGCTCGTGATCAGCCTATATGGGTCTGCTTATGGTTTGAACTCACTGGCAGGGTCAACACACTTGTGAATACCTGGGTCTTAAAGGGGAAGGGCCCCAAGTGGAGACAGACACATAAGACTGAACATATGGAGCTGGGTCTGAACTGCAGAGCTCAGAGGAGGAGAGAAATGGTGAAGATCGCCCTGCTTAGAATATACCGAGTAGGACTGCACAGTTGTTTGCAATCTAATCAACTGGCCATTTGAACGGTCGCAATTATAAAATCAAAAAGCCACAATTATTTTGTAATGTGATGTCATTTGCGAACAATTAAATTATTTTTATGAGGAAAAAATAATCTATCCCTTGTGTTTGGTCCTTTACAAACGCTATGCTCCAACATACAAGGGATCCATGTGTTAATTTAGCTATTTATCTGAGCATGAGTCTGTTTTCAAATGATGGCTCCTTGTTTGATAATTGTATTTAAGACTTGCAGCAAAATAAAGCCAAAAAAGTGTAAGTGTATTGTACTGGGAAAAAAAAAAAATAATCCAACATTTTGCCAAATCAGCACATGCTTTTAAAATAATGATTTATCCCGTTTAAAGGCTTTCAGAACTTTTTACAAACAAAGAGATAAACATTAGCTGCATTAGCATTGATGGACTAGTTGGATAAAAACTTTGTGTCATTTTTCATGAATAAAACTTTGGTAAAATTTTTCCAAATCAGCACATGCTTTTAAAGGCTTTTAGAACTTTTTACAAACAAAGAAATAAACATTAGCTGCATTAGCATTGATGGACTAGTTAGATAAAAACTTTGTGTCATTTTTCATGAATAAAACTTTGGTAAAATTGAAATAATAAGAGTAGTTTTGGGTCCTAAATGAGACTAACACTACCGCAATACTAAGCTGATTTATTCTCATATACTCAAAGTTAAAAAAATTCCTGTTTCCCTCAGTTGAACTTCCGCTACAAATTCAATTCAATTTCAATTCAATTCAATTTCTTTTTGTATAGCCCAAAATCATAACAACAGTTATCTCGGCGGGCTTCACAAAATTGTTAAAATAGCAAACAAAAATGTCAGAAAATGAGCAGAAATGATAATTTTTTTAACAAACTTGGGTTAATCCAACCTAACTGAAGTGCACTCGCTAACCTGTCTGTATCTTGTTATCAGACTGTGTGATATTGATATTCAGGGCATCATAGAGAAAGACAGAGCTGTTCCCATGATTCTCAGCCAGCGCCGCGAATCGCTCCTATGTTCCTCATTCATAATTGATCACATTCAACCGCAGCATACATTAATGGCTCAGACAGACCTCAGGAATCCCCATACAAGCTGCCATCGGGTTCGCCGCGACTTCAAATATGCACTGCTCACTTTGTGGATTCCCAGCTGCAAAGAGGCAAAAAACAGAACGAAATAAAATTTAAATCCTGTGAATCGTGGAGGTTAGTCGTGTCACAAACACATAATTGGAGATGGATTGTTCACAGAGCAGGTAGCCATTTAACACTTTTCATTAACAGATAGTTTCCAAGGTGATGCACAGAAACTGGTCAAAACGATGCTAAAAAAAGGATCAAAAAATGAATAAATGCTCAGTTTAAGATCTAGTTCTAAAACAACAACCGCAGGAAAACAAAGTAAGAGCAGATCATAAGATACCAGTAATTAAATAAAACCACTACAACCAATTGAAATTAAATAACAACTAAATAAGGACGACGTAACTGACGCAGTGTTAAAAACCAGAGAATAAAAGTGCTGCATTGTGTAACCTTTCTGGTGGAGAATATGTCGTCTGACTTTTTCCAATGGAGATTTTAATGCTGTGCCTGAAATGCTCCACACTATAGCATTAAACTTATCTATAATGCATTTATTTAATTATAGGTGCTTTTATTTCTGTCACGTTTTGTCTTCATGGAGATAAATATGTGTAATGCAGCACTGTGGAGCATTCTGGACAAAGCAAAACCAGTAACACTTTACACTATTAAGACGAAACTTGCTCCATTATGGGGTCTCAGAACATTCAGACACTGTAAATCATTTAAATATTATTATAAAAACTGATGGGTGGTCTTGTTTTGTATCAGACATTTTGAACACATATACATTTACTTTTACAAATTATATAATGAAATACAACGTGTGAGAGAGAGTTATGAGCAAGTTAATGAGCACCGCAGGGTAAAAAACACAATATATACTATAACTATAATATGCCTATCCTGCTATTTACTGTAATTAAAGATAATGGTAAAGGAAAGAGGAGTGGGAACGCAGCCAGGCAATGGTACCCTCAAGTCAAATAAAAATTCATATACGTTATTAATAATGACTTGAAGTTGATTTAGTTGATTTAAATTAAGTGTAAAGGTGAAATATATGTGCTTTCTGTTTTCCAGATAAAATGATCTGCTCATGTTTCTTCCGCAAAGACATAAGGTAAGAGTTCTTTGTGACTATGGTAGGTTTTTTGTTAACAACAATTAAAAAATATTTACTTATTATTTTATTTCACAATTTTAGCTGACGTAATGAGCAAAATCAAATGATCCCTTCTTGATGTAGATCTGAGTCTGTCTGAATTAAATTTTGTCAATTAACAACTTACCTTTAAATTAAATTTTGCAATTTTGGGGATTTTTTTACAACTGTGTTAAAGGAGATCACAGTTTGCACCAAGTATTTCTGGTAAGGCTTGAAACAGAAGTTAAGGGAACAGAGAATACTTCATAGAAATCAATGGCCTCAAAGTTCAAAAAATTAATGAAAAGGTCACAGTTCTGTCTTTTTTGGTATCCCTATCCAGAATGATTATATGTAAATTAACCAAAAGACTTAAATTTTATTCAGGTTTTCTAAAAATCTGATTTACAAATATTAAGCAAAATAGTTGATGCTGTGTCAAATGTTCATCTTAAATAAACATGTTGGTGTTTGCCTTTAATAAAGTAACTTATACTGGGCAAAATCAGTCCATTTTTGCCACCACGGTCTCTCCAAAACCAATGGGAAATGCTACATCTGCATTATTTTGGATGCAGTTTCTTTCTTTGGACAGGATAGATATAAAAGCATCACATTTGACTGACACCTGCACAGACCCTGATTCCTATATCTTTGCTTAATGGTAGAGCGCCATTAGAACCACTTGGTCAGCCATTTTAGTCTTTGGCTCAATAAACATCAATGCACCATCAGCTTAATTGAATCATGCTCTCTGACTCATTGTGTAGTGATTAAACTCTGTGGTATGTGTGTCTGCATGGGAGAATTACCAGCAGCTCTCCCACTCTTTCTTCACCGTATTTCAGTCCATTCATTGTACTCTGAGCCGTGACGTTTCGCGGTAAGCAACAAGTTATGGGGTCAACGGAGGGTCACGTGGAGTTATCAGATGATGTTGAAAAATGCAGTCCTCAAAATCGTCCTCTGAGCCTCTTTTTTTGGGATGCCTGACTTCACAGTTTTGTCTTTGTGCTGGTGTCACCCCACTGGCCCTATTTGACGAAAATAAGTGCTATTTTCGACCCTGCACACAATAGAGCCCTTCTTGTCCTGATATTTTCACAATGTGTTTTCACAGGGCACACATTCTCCCCTTGCTGTCACTGCAGTTGGTTTGATTGGGCGAATGCAGCTGTATCAGGGGCTTTGGTCCCAGATTAGGCCTATCACAATAATTACTATGTTGACTTAACGCTCAATATAATGGATGTAACAAGAACTGAAATATCGTGATATCGTATCTTCAAAAGTCTCTCAATAACATCCATCACAATATATCGAATTTCAAGTCTTTTTGCTTAAATTCATAGTTGTAGTAATAGCTTAAAAAACAGAGGGAACTACATAGACCATGATCCTTTGCTGTTACAGTGCAGACTATGTGAAGAAATAATTTATTAAGCTCTTAAATCTTAATTATTTGTATTATAACAGTATCAAAGTTTTGTTATCGCATTTTAAAAGTAAAAAGTGGCATATTCGCAGTTTTCTTAGCCTCCACAAATCAACATCGTGAAACTATCGTACAGAGAAATTTGGATTCCATTACATCCCTATTCATTATATGAAAGCTGAAACAATATTTTTGGGATGTGTGAATGTTTATGGTGTGTAGAATATTTTTGCAACACTGGTAGATTTTGGTTTATTTTTTTGCCTTTATGATAAGATCTGAGCTGTAGAACTTTTAATTAATGACTTCTATGATTCATTACAGATGCAAAGTACTAAAGTTTTTCATTCTGCTGTTTTATTTATTGAAGCTCATGACTTTTTTAACAATATTGTACATTTAGAATACTTTTTGTGGTTTAAATCTGCTTTATTTACTTCAACTTATTGTGGCACGGCTCTCCAAGATTGCAATGCTTTGCCATTTTGAAATTTGGTCAAGCTGTTGTATTGGGCAATACAGGAAAAAAAAGTTATAATGTATTGATCAATTTGAGTGTTTAAGTAAATCTTAGGAAAATATGAATAAATATGGCTTTTAATAAATGACGAACATATGTCATAATATTTTAACTAAGGATATTAATGAGACCTCTTATTTAGTTATGAAAAACACAATTACAGCTGCAAATTATTTCTGTAAGTGCTGCTCACTGCAATGATAAAAGTAAAAGTAAAATTTAAGGAAGTATGAGTAAATATGGCTTTTAATAACTGATGAACATAGACCAGATATTTGAGTAACCCACTGCTTCTGTAAATGCTTCTCACTGCAGTGATATTTTATAAACAAAGACTGGGATGAGACAATTTGATTAAAAGTCATAATGCAGTGTTTTTAGGGGTCAGCCATATTGATCAAGCCTGTCAGTATTTTGATATTCAGGCAGCATTATAAAAACACATTAAAATGTTTGTTTTAATGTATTAATAGAAGCTTAAGTATCAGATAAATGTGATATTATTATAGAACAAAATAACTCTCAAAACTACCAGTATTAGGAAATTCAGCAAATAATTTTTCATTTTAACTTTTAATCAGCTAATTTCAAAGTTAATTTATGACAGTAATATTTCAATTATCTGCCCACTTCTAAGTCAAATGGTTCAGGATAAAACACACCATCGACAATTACCAAAAGCCTGCTAAATGTGACTCTTTCATTTTAAATATAATATTCCTTTTCCTTGCGATTGTGTCACCGTTTTCTCACCAATATTTTGCCTGGAGTTGCTCTCGTGCCCGTTGCCGCAGTAAGAGCAGGTTGGCGTGGCAGGGGTTAATGTCTGAGACTGGAGGTATGTGTCCGGGTTGGCGCGGAGAATTCCTCAGCCTCGCGCCAGTAGGTCACGGCTCTGCCACTGGATTCAGGCAGAACATTGCCCTCCTCAGCTGTACCAACTCCCATGCCGCCTATACCGACTACCCGCCTTTGTCATAATGTTAACAGATAATACCGCTACTAGTATTTGCAATGTTTGTTAATAGATTGGCTTTTAACCGTGTGTCCTCCTCATTAACTGGACAGGAAGAATAGTTATTGCTGCGGTATTAACTAATGCCCATCCAAAATAAAGAATAAAGAATTAGCTACCACACGTTTAATGCCAGTGCAACCTCCTGACCACCTTGCTCTA
This sequence comes from Scartelaos histophorus, assembly GCA_000787155.1. Classification (NCBI taxonomy): domain Eukaryota; kingdom Metazoa; phylum Chordata; class Actinopteri; order Gobiiformes; family Gobiidae; genus Scartelaos; species Scartelaos histophorus. The sequence goes on from JACN01071813.1 coordinate 10,086, forward strand.
CCCTGTCTGGAGGGCTGGATGATGTGGCAAAAAATAAATAAATCTAAATTTGATTATTAAAAAAGAATGATTTTTGTCTTAAGTTCATCAACATAAACAAAGAAGACTTTTAATCAGCGCAGTTTGACTCAAAAATGGTCTGAACTCTGCTCAACACGCTTTTTCTGCTCTTGGATTGCCTGCAGACGATTCAGTTAAAATGTGTCCACCCTTCCCTGTACCCAATACCTACTCTGTAATTATTATTTATTTATTACACAATTGCATGCACCATGAAAGCCTTGCATAATTTTTAAAAGTGCACTGCCCTATTATACCCACTTTTAACTGTTGGAATGTCACTTTTTTTTTTTTTTTTTAAACCTAAACACTGCTAAAGTTTAGTATTAAATATTTTCCGTTTTAAAACAAACGCATTCTATACTTTTCGAGCTACCGAGTCTGTTGAACCAATCATTGTTCCCTTAGTAATCCAAAACACGTTATTAACATGCTATGAAGAAGAATGCGGAGAACTTTATGGTCGGAAGTCTCGCTTTTATCCTACCGTGACATTTATAATCGTGAATAATAGTCAAATCGGTTAATCCTGGCACCCTCTCTGCCCTCCTCTCTCACTCGCCACCCAAGTGCTCTCCCTCTTTCTTTCTCTCTTCCTCCCTCCGTCTCGCCTGTGATCGTTTCATCCTTTGTTCTGTTTTGCTCTTGTCTCTTCGAGTTAATATGTCAGTCTATCTCCAAGACACGCTGTCTATTTGGCTGTCCTACTTTGCTCCTGTTTTGTTCACTGTGTCTTTATTAGTTTGATGTACTTTGTGTTCCTGGTATACCGCTTAAAATATTCATGCCTTTGGGTGTACCTGCTGCCTGTTTTTCTGTTTTATCACAGTTGTTGAGCTGATAAAGTATCCAACCTGGAGTGTATAGTCGTATGTGTGTAGTCGTGAATGGTGCAGTGCAGGGGCATGCTATAACAATGAGATCCCGTAGATGCCGTTTATGTATTATTTATAGAATCTGTTCCCAGCCAGTCTTTTGTAGCTGATATCTGTATTTGGGAGCATTTAAAGCGCTCCCTTCTTTGTCATAAAGGCGGTGTCCCGGGTCGGGGGCAGATGGGCCAATTTGACACACACTTAACCCAGGTACACAGGTGTAGGATCTGCAAGTTTATTTGTATAAATGTTTCACATCTTTAGGTGCAGAAGATGATTTAAGTTATCTTTTTCACAAGGGATGTTTATTAAGAAGCCACAAAAAGTTAAAACGGCTCCCCTGCTCTCAACTGAAGTCTCGTTCACACAATTTGGCACGTTCAAATGCAGCTTGTAATGAACGATGCTTAGAAATTAAAAAGAAAATCATACAGTAAAAACAATAGGCGGTGTTAGTGAACCTCAAAAATGTATGCATAAATCCATAATGACCAATCAGTTTAATAATGTATAAGAATAAATTACATAAATGTCTCTGCCAACCATGTCAAAATAAGAAAATTCTTATATCTCTCAGATGTTGGCCTGTCACGAAACCACAAAAGCTTTTCTAAATCTGCAATATTGTTTAAAAAATCATGAGCTGCACTAGTAAATAGCAGAATGAAACACAGTACTTTGTTTTGCATCTGTAATGAGTCATAGAAGTTAGTCATTCAAACTGTTGCAGCTTAAATCTAGCCAAAAAAATAACCATACATTTTTAGAGCAAAGAAAAAATGCTCCAGTCAAATGAGGCTTGCAATGCTAGCAGTTACAGGGGTGAATTTGAAAGTTCCATATTAGGAATAGGAATTTATTTACAGACAAAATTGCGAGTCCATGGAGCCAGAAGCGACTAACAGGTTAACTAGGTCCGTTTATATACAGTCTTAGATCCTCACACAAAAATGTCATATTATGGCATCTTGGTTACATATCTACTCTTTAAAAAGCCTAAGTGATAGTTTTCAGTTTCTGCATCTGAGTAGGTTTTGCATCTAATTAAAAATAACAGATTGTTTTCTGTTTGTTGCAGCATTATTTATCTCTGTTACAATACTTGGCTAATTTAATTACCATCTTCATCTGGATTTTGGGTGTTAAATTGACAAAGTAGTTCACTTTGTGCTGGCTGTCGTCGTAATGGCTTTCTTCATTTTCTAAGATCCGGTTTTATTCCATAAAGGAGCATTCTTCTATTCATTGGCAGCAAATATAGTCTATAAATATTGCTTCAGATCAGAGATATTCTCACTTTGCTCAAACAACACTTCCTTCAGCACAATGGACACAAATAATTCTTCAGGTTACTTTAAAGGTGCACTATGTAACTTTATGGTTGCAGACTCCTACACCTGTTAATTTCTATGGATATGTCATATGTCTTCCTGGAATATTCCACAGTATGGCATTAAACAGCTCTACCTCACCTCTACCTTATTAAATTACAGACGATTTTCTAGCTCAAAAATACATAGGAAAAACTGGTATTCTGACTGTTAGTAGTGTTGCCTCTCCACAGATCTGACTTGTAACTTGGTCTGGTTTGGTCTCCATAAAGCTAGTTAGGTTTAATCCCATACTGTGAAACATTCCAGACAAAGCAGTAACATCTACATGGAGAAAAGCGTTTGACGAACCCTCCACCAGAAAAATGTCACAGTGCACCTTTAACTGACTTTTGTCCCAATCTCATCTAAGTTTCCTAATCTTAATATTTGTTTATTTACCAGTTTATTACACTGTTTAGCTATAAAACATGCCAGGTGGTGCAGAAAAAGACTTAACAAAGATCTAGAAGAGAACGTCATGGATGTTTTCACTTAAGATAAATTCTACAATACAGTAGCCCTTTTAAACAATTAAACAATTTGAATAATGATGTTGATATTTGTGTAAATTACTATTCTTTTGGCAATGATAATCATGACACGATATTTCAAGATTGTCCCACGCCTTCAACATGAAAATGCTTGTTGTGAAATGGCTTTGATTTTTTGACATCAGCCACCCCTGGCGCATAAAGCTGATAAAAATCCCAAAATATTTAGCAGTGCCTGCACCCAAAACAATTAAGGATCCTATATCACACAATATGGACTTGTGAATTTTAAGCCATGTTATAATGTAGTCTCCTCCAAGAAACATATCCCGAGTTGATAGCAAAGAAAGATTCAATTCTGTCAAACTAGAAAAAAAGGTTTTCCATTGAAGACATTTTGCAGCTCATCAAAGCTGCTTTTCAGTTCAGAACTGCAAACAAAGCCTAAAGATACAGGGTCAACCTTGTGTAAATGAAACAAACTATAACTCCGGCATGTTTCTGATGAGGAAATGACATTGAAACATAAATCAGAAAACAATGTAAAATGGGCCCATAAACTTGCATTAAAGAAGAATATAGAGATCTTTGTCTTCTAAAAGTCATTCAGTTATCCTACCATGGCATTTATAATCGCAAATAATCAATCGTGACCGTCCTCATGCTCGTCCTGGCATCATGTGATTATCCGAATACTGTTCTAAAGCAAAAAAACTCCAAACGCTGTGATATTCGTTTTTGGGAATATCGCCCATCCCTTGCACACATAAAGCTGCTAAACCTCCCAAAATGGATGGCAGTGCCCACTCCGCTCCGCCACAGCTCGAGACAGTGAAGTGAGGTGAGCCGTGAGTAATGTCAACCTCTGATGATGTCACTGCAGCGCATGAACTCGTGACCCTAGTTTTGGGACGGCGGCGGCGATGCCAGGACAAGCACTAGCGGGTACGGCACGCCAAGACGCATTAGATATGAGGACGTGGCGAGGCAGATCGCTCCGGCTCAGAGGGAAAAGCGAGGAGACAAGGGGGGGAGGTGTTGTCAGATTAAAAAGGACTCTGCGATGTTTGTCTCCCCCCTGGTTCTTTTTTTAGCTGCAGTCTGCCGCAAGTATCTCCCACTCTCTTGTCTGTCCTCCCAGGCCCTCAGCGGGTACAGCTTCCTCCCCGCCTTAGTTAAAACACAAAGACTTGTCGCATCAAAAGAAAGAGATTCGATCGCCATGGGATTACAGCTAAAATGATTAGCCCTTTTAATCATTTGCTATTTTCATAATTAATTATCGACTCGAGTCCGTTCAGTTTAACTTTGTGGATATCTTCTCTGACCCGGAAACTTTTGATTGTCGCATCGACCTTGAGACTGATGTTGTTTCCTTTTTATTTCAAGTTAATTACAATAAAGATTAGATAAATGTTGTGTCATTTAGGGCTGTAGTGGACTAAAGAAAATCCCGGACGACTGAAGATCCTTCTTATTGATTCGCCCAATAAAAAGGGGACATAGGGAAAGCTTTTCAAACTTCAGCATCTCTATAATCTCTGTGATTTTTTTTTTTTTCACGGGATACAAAAAAATAATTCACACAAAAGTAAAATTTAAAAAAAAAAAAAAAGATAAAAAATGTCAGAATTGTCCCTTAAAAATCCTTATAATCTAAATAAAAAAATCGACAAATACCGTTTTGGGTCGACTTCACTGTCCAATTAACCAACTAAAGGCCTACAGTCCTATTGCCATTTCACTTTGAGTCCGCTGCCCTTTGTTGCCCTCGGTAACGCCTTTCGCTTTATCTCCAGTTTCTCCGCGGCCGCTGTCTGTCAGCCTCAGTCGCGGTGCTGTGAAATTGCCAAAGGTGAAAATGATAGTGTGAGTTCAACATGGGTGAAGTGAGTGACAGTGATGTGGCTGGAGACCGCTGAGCTCAACGCTTTTGTCGAGAGTCGCTTAAATGTCCCAGAGGTGGATTTGGATGCCCTCCTTCTGAATTTCACATTTACTTTAAAGGTGCACTGTGTAACTTCTAAGGCGGAGGGCCAGCTGCTGGATTGCCTCCATGGACACGTCGTTTCTTTGGACGGGATGTTGCACAGTACGGCATTAACCTTATCTGCCTTGCATGTATTCAACTGCAGGTGTTTTACAGCTCAGAAATACCTTGAAAAATATGAAGTCTTACTTTGCACAGGTTTGCTCCTTCATAGATCTGACCAGTACCCTGTCTCCATAGTGATAACCAAGTTTATTTCCATGCTGTATAACACTGAAGGCAAAGCAAATGCATCTTCATGGAGACAAGCAAGTTACACAGTGCACCTTTAAGTATTAGGAGCTATACTTGAACTTATTAGCAGGCAATATACCAAAAAAATTCTATCACAATCTTTAATTTTATGACGATCTATGTAAACCTTTCTATTTTCTTGTCATCTTCTTAAAATTGTCTGTCACTCACTTCACTCACTATTGCTGAGGCTGACCAATCCCCACACTTAGAGAGTATAAATAGTGTCCCATGTTTCACTGATTTACTCTGTTTTGTCTTTTTCACTTTGGGATCACCTTAAGTCATCGGTTTTGTAGTCTGCAGTTATTTTCTTATTGATTTGGCAGAACATTTGTAAAACTCTTCTAGGGACTGGTACAAGAAGCACAGTGTACAGCTGATTTTGTTGTGGTCATTTATTAAGGTTAGGATTAAGTTATACTTTACACATAGCCAGGCTGGCGCCACCTAGCGCCTCCGCTCAATTTCATTTTCCTCCAGCTACTAGGTCAGGGAACGACAAATCAGGGACGGTCCGCTGGCGAACGAAAAACATCCGCCCAATCAGCGAACAGAGACGAGGCCGTGACGTCTAACGTAAGCGTCCATCCGGGTCTGTTTGTAGTTTTGTAGCCAAGCTAGCTTTGTAGCCAAGCTAGCTGCACAGAAACGGCAACGATCGCTGACACTCATGCTTTCCGGACTACACTGACTATTTGGGCGCATTACACACGTCACGTCCGGTTACGAGCAGAAAGCAGCGATTGGTTAAAGCAAAAAAGAACCCACCCACTGTGGAGCGAACGAATCCCAATGGCGCGAGGTCAGACGGTTTCCACGGAGTGAAAGAAACACGGAGTGAAACCGTCTGATGCATCAGGCTACTTTACACAGGGACATCTCCTGATCTTGAACTTAAGACTTTGCAGTAACATTTTACCTTTGTGCTTTATGTTCGGTTTATGTTTGAGTTTGTTACATGGAAGAAAATCATATGTTTTTGAATATGGTATTAATTTAATACTTTTTAAAAAACCTATAACTACATTAAATTCCACGTACTATATTTTTGTTTCGCTACATAAAACAGTGAAAATGATGGCAGTACTCGCTCCTCTTGTGAGTGCTGTAATGGAAAACTGCTCATTGGCTTGTTTCACAAATATAATCCTTGGCCTAAATTCTCTTTCCATTTGTCAATTCATAAAACATTCATCTTGGACTGTACAAACTCACTTTTTTTATGTTGAGTCGCATGAACAGTTTGGCCACAGTTACTTTAAAGGTGCACTGTGTAACTTTTCTTATTACTTTTCCTGTAATGTGCCACAATACAATGTTAGACTTTGCCATTTCCATAAAAACAAGCAAGTGACACCACCAAGCTAAGTTACAGGCCAGATCTATGGACAGGACCACACTCACACTAAGACTACACAAATCTGCAGGTATTTTTGAGCAATAAAACAACTTTAAATAGATGAAAGCAAAATGGAAATGTGAAATGTCACCACAGAGACGAGCACTACCAGGAAAGTTACAGAGTGCACCTTTAAGATTCATTACTTCTCTAATGGGATTTGGCCATTTGCTTGTCTAAAGGTGCACTGTGTAACTTTTCTTATTACTTTTCCTGTAATGTGCCACAATACAATGTTAGACTTTGCCATTTCCATAAAAACAAGCAAGTGACACCACCAAGCTAAGTTACAGGCCAGATCTATGGACAGGGCCACACTCACACTAAGACTGTATCTGCAGGTATTTTTGAGCAATAAAACAACTTTAAATAGATGAAAGCAAAATGGAAATGTGAAATGTCACCACAGAGACGAGCACTACCAGGAAAGTTACAGAGTGCACCTTTAAGATTCATTACTTCTCTAATGGGATTTGGCCATTTGCTTGTCTCTATGGAGTCTGGAGTCTTTCAGCATTACCAACTTCCATTTAAAAAAACTCTGAAAGCTTCTTACTGTTAGCAAGCTCGTCTCTCCACAGATCTGACTTGGCATAATGGATGGACATAGATACATTTAATTGAATACTATGGCATATTCTAGACAAAGCAATAGCATCTCCTTGGAGAAAGGGAAGCGGCAGATCTATAAGTCTTTATCTTGCACAGTTACACATTCTGATCTTAAAAAATAACAAAAATATCTCCCTCTGCAGGTTTCTGTAAAAATCCACTGAAGCCCTTATATAAAACAGCGGTATGCCCTTACACATAATAACTACTTTAAACATAAAAGAAACAGCCTTTTCAAAGGTAAAGTGGATTTGAAATTGATCTGAACCCTTACTGAATAAATTCACAGTATGTAACTTATAATATTAAGTGGCTTTGAACATCTCCACTCCAGTCCCACTTGTGCTCCAAGGCTAAATTGTTTTGGGAGCAGCTCTGTCACTTAGGGCCTCTCCACCCTCTTTAGCCTGTACAATATCACAGCTTATGTTTGCTTACACAGACACCGCACTCCAACTCTAACGGAGGACTTTATTATTATTGAGATGTGTAAAGTGCAGGAACCTTGAGCAGTCAGCACAAGTAGTGTTTGTTTTTGCCGCAATTACTTTAAAGTCTCATTCACTCTCTCGGCTCCCAAACGGCTCCAGAAGCTGTGATCTTGCGGCCGGGAGATGAGCAGTCCGAGCACTTCAAAGCATTTGCTCCTCGAAGCAAAAGTATTTCACAACTTAAGGAGAAATGACAGCGCGAAAGTCAATCATAGCATCAATAAAGATCTCACTTGAATGTAAATATATAATGGAGGACGTGTGTATAAAGATGCCAAGACTCTAGTTCTATCTTAGACACAGTTACAGCTTTTTCTGTTTCGATACTGATGATGATATTTTGGCTTTAAGTATCTACTGATATCGACCGATACTAGGACCGAGACTTTAAATATGGTGGACACAAACAGCTTTTAAATGTGTCAAGTAATTACAGAACACCTTTGTAAAAATACAACTTTAATATTATAATGGTTCCGGCCCGTAAATAGTCTTATTGCACCAATTAATAGACCAAAGTGGGATACCATCTTAGAAGCCAAAATGTTCAATATCGTTGCCAATATCTGATACCACCATTGTATCGGTGCATCCCTAATCTTTTTATCAGAATTAATTGGAATAGATAGTTTAATAGATAATAGATTTGTTCAGAGTAAATGCATTGTGTCAAAAATATACAAAATGTCATATGTGAAAATAACTTTATTAGCCGGTCCTCAAAAATGTGCACAATATTTTAAAACAATGATCGTAAAATTAATCTTTGTATCCATGGATGATATAATATCTTTTACAAAAAATAAAGATAAAGTAGTATTTTGTTCTAAATTACGTAGTTATTAACAAAGTTGATTGATTATGTCTTTGTCTAGTGAATTTTGGTTTGAATTTTGATTCTTGTCTGTGTAGGGGAACTCACTGTAAACCTAAAACAAAGCTTAACTTATATAAATGTAATGAGATAATTAATTGATGTTTAGCCAGCAGGTATTTGTAACTCCTATGTAATGAACATGCGTAGCTCGGAGAGATAAAAAAAGACCAAGACACTGAGATCGATAGAGTGGGAATCCATTGCCTTCTGTATGTATTGCACTGCTCAAAATAATATTCTCAACAATTGACATTTGAAACTAGATGAATTCCCCATTGTCTTCTCCATCACAGTCTAGACCAATATATACTCGAGCGCTGGATCATTTTTCATTATATGTGCGGATAATCAGAGGTATAGCGTTTCTAAACAATCTCAAAATCTCTGACGCCATGCGAGCGGGCCACGAGATACTTCAGCCTGCAGATTGAAAGTGCTGAAAGACTCAGTAGAAAATATTAGTAAATCTATATAGAATGTCTCAAACCAAATTCACTTTGACAGTCGAGGCTTCTTTGCATCTCATATGTGGCAAATGTTTCTACTTGTTTAAAGTGATAAAGGTTATTAACTCAATCTAAGTTTTACCTTGAACATATCTTGGTTATTAAAATAGCTGATTAAAATATTCTATGATTAACAGTGGAAATTGACAGTTTTTTTGGTTGTGTGATTAGGGCTGCATTATGTCTTTATATCCCCCATTTTCTGTGCTGTATTTTCAAATAAATTTAAAGGAGAAAAGTATGTTAAGATAATTTCAAGCTAATTAAACTAAATTGTTTGGAGCCAGGCTTCAACTTAAACTGTAAGTGTGTTTAATTGCTTTAATTGCTAAAAGACACCTGTTATGCAAAATTGACTTTTTAGAGCTTTTAACCGTGTTATAATTGTTTTTCCTTCTCATTTTCCCATTCATGCATGTTTGAGTAATTTTTATTCTCCTGCGTTTAAGACGTCATTGCTACAATCAACCCTCCTGTTCCATGGTAGACGCCCACTGTTCTGCACTCACTTCGTTCTCCATTTTTATTTTCTTAATCGGTGATACATGTAGGATTTGGCAGCGTCGCTCGTGTTCCCAAAAAAAGCATTGCCGTGAACTGCATCTATCCTTAGGAGGTTCCAACAGCATAGTTCAGAAAAACGGACTTCACAATTTTCCAACCTGGAAGAAGTAGTAGCAAGAAGTTTTTTTATGACGTAATTTTTAGATCAATAGTATGATTTAAAATGTCCAAAACATGATATAATGATCGATCGGTGCCTTTATAAACCATATGCCAGATAAAAGCGTAATATTTCTTGTTTAATAGAAAATGGCAAACTTGGAAAGTCAAGAGAAATCCATAGCTTGAAAAGTAGTGAATTGTGAAGCACTGCTACGGCTTGAAAACTAAATTCAGTGATATTGTATGACATTACCCGGGCTATATTCTATTGCAGTGTTATTGTCTTGATTTTGACATCCCTGAAATAACGGATAAAACAACAAACAAAAGAGTCTCTGCTTATTTGGTTTTAACACCTAATACGTTTATTTTTCTGAAGTGTGGAGCCTCGCGAATTGAGTTATAAAAGCACACAGAAACATGATGTAACTCTGTGCAATACAAGCCCGTTCTGCCCCCACTCCGCTCCAAAACAGCAGGATTCCGCTCAGGCGACTATACTTCTCTTTTTATCTCCTCTGCCCGGGTTTTACCATTCATTTCAACCATCGCCGGTCTTAATGTGAGGCTGAGGTTTGGAGAAATGGACAGGAGCAGGTTCATCTCCTGTTTACAGCATTGTATTGTGTTGCATTGAATTGGTGGGAACTCAAAGTAGTGCTTTTGTCCACTGCGGCGATTCACAAACACCTGGCAGCACATCAAAAGAATGTATTTAGTGTTCAAAAGGCCCATGTTAACAACAGCACTGATTGAATGGGGACAAAAATCTAAGCCTTAAAGGTGCACTGCGTAACTTTTCTGGTGGAGGGTACTTGCTTGCTTGTCTTCGTAGAGACTTTAACAGAGCAAGTGTTTTATTGCTCAAATATACGTTGAAAAATCTGTGTTCTAAAGATGAGCAGGCTCCTGTCTCTGCAGATCTGACCTGATCTATAACTGGCAGCAGCACCTACTTTCCTCCATGGAGTGAGATGTGTTTATTGTCATACTGTTCAGTAGGGATGGATCTGTTATCAAATATGGGCACGATACTGAGAAATTTGCTGGATCAGATGTCATCAAAATCAAAATATCCTCGATGGACATATAGAATGGACAATTTGGCCTAAAAAGTCTCATAGTGTTTGAATTTCTACTTTATTATCGGGCATAGATACTTAAATCCGTAGTAGCAGACATGCCAGTAGTAGCAGACATACAAACTGACAATAACTGCTAAGACGACCTCACTTTTACCCCAACAAAACCAAAACTAAGCAGTGGTCGATATGTCTGTCATAGTCACTAAATCAACTTATTATTCAATGCATGACATGGAACAATAGATGACACGGGTCAGTATTTATCGTTGGGACTTTTTCTTGGCACTACAGGGACATTTTTGGCTATTTTTGGTGATACGATGAGATTTGAGCTTTGGAAGGTTGGATTAATAACTTCTATGACCCACTACAGATGCAAACTAAGTACTACAGCGTTTCATTCTGATGTTTTATTTATTTTAGCGCGTGAATTTTTAACAATATTGTAGATTTATTTAAAAAAAAAATAGGTATAAATCTGCTCTTGGGGTTTTTGTGTCAGTGGCAGAAATTAGAAACATTAAAACATACCAGGAGTTGTGTTTAGTTTAGTTTGTTTGAGTTTAAAAAGACAATGGAGCACTTCCTGGATTACCATATGACATCACAAGGTGGAACAGAGTATTTTCAGTTTGAGAGAAGAACACTAAGTATGCAGGATTTATGTGTTAAACATGTTTGAATGAAACAAAACACAACCTCAGATATATTTGTGATGAGGAAACAACATTATAACATCAGAAAATAGCATGATATAGACCCTTTAATAAGTACCGGTCCACGGTACGACACCCAACTCTCTACTTTACCTCTGGTCTCTCCTCTTCGCCTCCTCTCCTCTCTCCTTCACTCGCAGGCTCAATATTGATCTGAATTCATTTGTTTCATATTGATCTGCCTCTCCACCCTCTGCCGCATTGAGCACAACACCCAAGGACACGTGCGTTCCCAAACATGCAGACCAAAAAAACAATGAACTCGAGATATTCTTTTTGCCTTTTTGGAGTTATACCCAACGCAGGAGAGGCATTAGCTTAAACGTCGTGCCAGCTAAAGACATGCAAAGAAACCTGGACGTGGCATTGATCCAGGACTTGAGGAGTGAGATGAAAACATAGGCAGACTGGGCTGGCACAAGCAGCAACATAATTATAGCTGCAGCTCATTTCTCAGCTTTGTCCTCACGAACGCATCGGCCATATGAGGCTTCTGATCGCTAGAAATTTCACAAGACGAGATTTCCGGGGTTTTTAGTTTTAAGGATTTGACAGGAATAGTCATTAAGCACGTTTTGAGTTCTTCTGACCATTCAAAATATGTTATCTTTTTTTATTTTGAATTGCTATTTCAGTGGTAAACATTTTCATCACGTCATTATATAATCAAATAATGTTAAAAACCATGCAGACTTTATTAAATGTTTTCTAACTTGGTAGTCTCCAAGTAACTGCAATTTCAAGCAGTTATTTTGAAGATTTGGCCTGATCCTTTATTGAAGAAATACTTAAAAAACACATTTTGCTTGTGTCTGCTATATAGTTATAATCCATGACACCCCTGGATCATGATGTTATAATTTGCCAATTTTAAATGATAAATGATAAATAAATAAATGATGATAAATTAAATTAATCTAAAATGAAACTATAAAAGAATAAAGCAAGAATAAATAAAGAAGAATAAACTAGGTTTCTGCGTTAGAAAACTGCAACGCCCAATGGAACCTGACGTTGCTGTAAATGCTAACAGAGCTGTGCAACGTACCTCGCTAAATGACGCTTCCAAATTCTGTGTGTATCACCGTTTTAGGTAAAATGTAATTGGGCAACGAAGTAAGTAGAGGGCGTATGCCATTACCGTGAAAACAGGAGTTGATCGTCACTGCGGCATCTTGAAAATAAGCTCAAACACGCACATGGTTAAAATCTCTGAAAAGCCGACTTTGCATAATAACAGTAGACTGGGAATATCCAATTACTGCTCAAAATTGAACTGTCACGGACCATTGTAAAATCCCAAAAAATACATTTAAACACACAACAGACAAGTACACGCTTTCTCAAAGAAACCAACAGGTTCTGATTTTCTTTTTTTCTCTGTCCATCTTATAACGACTATTATAGGCCTAAAGATCTCCTCCTAATGCCTTTTTGATTACTATATGAAACACCCTTGAATCTCGTACTTTGCAAATTGCAGCACAGATGGCAAGTTTCTATTTTTAGTATTTTCAGTTTAGGTCTGTTAAGTTTCCCATTCATCTGGTGTATACTTCTTAAGTTTAGAAGTTCAACCAAGCATGTTTATACAAGCCGTAGCCTTACAAATATCCTTTATTTATTTATTTTTTTTATTACTTAAGGCATGTGCACAAAAAAACTTTATCTGAGACATTGGCAGCTCTTCAAACTGCATCAGTCAGTATTTACCTCTTTTTGGCATCTTCTTCTCAGACTTTGGGATTGCCCTTTGATGAGTTTTCATGACAGTTTTCTGATCTTGAGTGAACGGTCACATTTGCATCGCCCTCCTGGATCTCGGGGCAGGTGCATCATGTTGCCATGACAGCAGACTGTTTGTCCTGCCCTCTGACCCCCCTTCAGGACACGCTGTGCTCAGTGTGTTCAAAGGGCCGAGCGGCCACTGGGAGAGGCAGCTTTTCCTATGGGTAAAATAAGATGTTTTTGATTGGATATTAGGATTACATGTGATGTAATGTGAGGAAAAAAAATTGATGATATTGAGATTGATACAAGCTCAAATTTAGAAATCTTTGTTTTGTTTTTTTGTTTTAATTACTTTTATTTTACTTGCTTTTTTTTGCTAGGCAGTTTGACTTTATTAGATTGTTTTTCAGAATTGCAATTGCTCAGACCATTAGACCACAAGTTTAGAGCACATAAAAGTGCACATAAATTACACATAACAAATCCATGCTGTTCAATTGCAAAAGGAGTTGTCTCAAATTTTATGAAAATTATAAAAGTAAAAAGACTAACATACAAAGAATTATTACAAGAAACAGAGAGATAGAAAGAGAACGCGCATTTGTTTTTGCAGTAAAACTACCCTGTCTCTGGCCTCTCATTTTGTTTCATAATTATTACAGTTATTTGGTGTGCTGCTTTTTAATGAATGACGTCAAAATTATGTAAAATGCCATAATTCATTCTGTTCGTATTCGGACCCTCTGGGCTGTACATCCAGGCTTTGTTGCTCAAACAATTATCTGGCACTTTGTTCTTTTTTTTTTTTTTGCCCTGCTGTTTGAGCTCGTGTAACATGGACATATTCATTCGGTCTTTGAGCTGAGTGCTGCTGCTCTCATCACAGAGCTGTCCATTACCAATTCATTATCTTATAGAGGTCCTGCCTTAACGAGCCCTGTGTGGTTTGAGCGCGAATGGCACTACAAGTCCTTCAGGCCAATTTAAGCCCAAACGAATCCTGAGGGATATTTGCTTGGCCTGTCACCATAACAGATTTTATATATGATTTGGTATATTCCTACAAATAAATACTGCAATAAATTATAATATTAGAATTTCTTTATGCCACTGACACAAAGCAGCATAATCCCAGTAAACCAATTTTTAAAAGGAGAGTATCGTTAAAAAGAGCTGCAACAAATAAACAGCAGAATGATCTAATAATAAGCCATACTCTACTTTCTACAGCTCAAATCTAAAAAAAAAATAGCTAAAATCTCCTCACTACTGCAACAAAATTGGATACTCGATAAATATTGATCCCAAAATATACAATATTTCAGCTTTCATATATTGAATGACAAGTCGATAGAGTAATTATTGTGACTGGCCTAATATTTGCTTTTAGGATTTTAGGTTTTGTAGTATTTTTATCTGTTCCATGACCTTCTAGAGCAGCAAGATTGCAAAGCTATCTGAATTTGCAGTTTGAATGAATGCAATTAGCAAATCATGAAGGTTGCGAGTTTTGAAGTGCCATAATTTCCTCCACAAATATACTCTTTATTTGAGGTTATTCTGTTTAAAAAGTGCCAAACCTGTAGTATAAATCTGTATCTGAAATTCTGAAAAATATATGTTTTTAAAATTTGTGTGTTAGTTCACAGGCCTGTCTTTTGTCTTTTTGTCAGAACCCTGTAGTCTAATATAAGCATGTTCTGAAATGTGATTAGTTTTTTTTAGTCGCTGGTTTATTTTTCAGTCTTTTTAAATTGTGAATTACGAACGAAGAACTATTATTAAAAGACTGGCAGAAAACTGGCACTCAGATAGTTCAATTCAATCCACTTTATTTACATAGCACATTTCATAATAAAACAGTTTCCAAAGTGCTACAACAATACAATAAAATGAAGCTCTATTTAACGGCAAAAAACCTAGTAAAATCAAATAAAAGCAAAAATACCAATAAGACAAACTATTCCAGTAACAGAAAGGTTGCAATGGCTCATTCACCACTATTTACTAATTTTCACAACTAATTTTTATTTTTTATTTTTGTATAAATATTTTTATTGAGTAAATAATAATAATAATAATAAT
>KN491996.1:7187-26258 GCA_000787155.1 Scartelaos histophorus
TGTGTGTGTAGGTGAAGCCGCTGGAACAGTGTGTCCTCAGGCCGTCCTTTCGATCCAAAACAAGTTTCATAAGATTTCACACTTCCTCTGTCCTTGAGGAAGCTGCTCTGGATGTTTATCTTATATAACAACATCTGCTGAGAATCACTTTCACACTCGTGCAGAAATGAATCAACAGGCGAAAGGCCACATGACATGTTCATGGTTTGCTAATTATTACTTGGTGTTATGGGTATATGCTGGGGTAGTATCTGTGGTCAGTATTCCTCACAGTTTTACGTCAGTGGCAGTTTGTGGGAATCACAAACCTTCTGCCTTTGTCATCCACACTGAAAAATTTATCCAAAATACAAGTCAACTTTTGTTAGGTTCTTTTATTGGTCTATTCAAAGGTCCTAGATTACACAAAATAGACCCGTGTGAGTTTTTGTTTCTGTTTCTGTTTCTGTTACCAACTCAAAAACTTACCTGGAGTTCCTTCATTATTAGTCTGTCTATATCTCGAAAGCTTAAAACGTTCTGTTCCACCTTGTGATGTCATGGAGCTCTAGTTCCAGCTGCCTTTACATTTAATTGATGATTCTAATGAAGCTGTATGCAGTTTAAAACACATATATATTGTAAATATGTGAGGTTAGCTTCATTTTGTCTCCACCTGCTCCATTTAATAATTTTGAACATTCTGATGAAGATTTGAAAGGGTCTATTGTTTTAAATTGTTAATCTAATTGTTAATGTTAATGTAACATCTAAAGTCATACTGTGGAACATTCCAGGTAACATCACAGACAGAATGAAACAAAATACGACTCTGGCAAAGTTTAGATGAGGAGAAACACCATTATAACAGAGATCACAAAGTAGCCAAATACGAACCCTTTAACTACTGAATAAAATGAATAAATATTAACCACCAAACCAAGTAATTATTATCAAAACCTGTGAACCTCTCTTACGCACTTAAACAAATATATAAATGCAGTCTCCTGATTTCAAATGACTCTTGGGGAAAGATTAACTGAGTGCAGATCGCTGGAGGCTTTTGCTGTTTGGAAAATGGTTCAGGTTAATATACAACACAACAGCTTTTGTGGTTGTGCTTTTGTGCTTGAGGATATAATTTTTTCATACATATTCAGCAGAAGTTAAGAGTCCATTAGTTGTTGTTTACCCTCCTGAGGCTGACTCCAAACACCAGGGGAGCGAATGATTCATTTATAAGTGATACATTATGTAAAATCAACTTGTGTGAACTTTTAAATGTCCTGTATTATGCAAAATGGATTCTCGTGAGCTTTAAGCCCTGTTATAATGCTGTTACTCTCTTAAAAACATACCTGGAGTTTTGTTTTATTTTCACATGTTTGAATAATCCTTTGTTATTCTGTTGTTTTTTACAACTCCAAAACATTATAACATAGATCAGAAAATAGTGTAATAGTGTTTTCTCATCATTAGGTCACTCAAAGTTGCACTGGAGTTCGTTCGTGCCTCTTTGTAATCTTTTGCATTTGGAGCTTGATTGTTCTTAAAATTTCACGTTCACCTACCCCCTATCCCCACCCACTGGTCTCTGGGTCATACATATAGATTCAAAAATGTCACATAGCCATTTAAAAACAAGTAAATAAAACTCTACTGTGTGTTATAATGAAACGCCGCTATAAAAAGACAAAGGGTGTTTCAGTTCTATAGTTTTAAACAGGAAGTCGGAGGACCTGCTACTATTATTTAGATTTTGTACATTATACATAAATATTGCACTTTTCAATCAGCAAAAATGAGCTACACAACAAAAATTGGAGGGTTAAAATTTCAGGGTAAAATATTGAGGGTTTTTGTTTAACACAATAAGTGTCATTTTAACTATTTGAAATTTAAATGGGGGTTTGAGTTGGGGTTATTTGACAGAGTTGTTATGGTCGGAGTTAATTCAACTTCCCTTAGTGTTAATTTGGCACCTTCCACCCACCACTTCAAACTCCTGTGAGAGAAGACCAGTTTGAACCAGTTTTTGTACATAATTTCATCTTAAATTAACTAAAATAAAGTGTAAAAAATAAAGAAATAATACTCTTCTGTGTATTGTTTAGCTGATTCAGGATAACCCTACAAAGTGTTATCCATTTACTCTCAAAACCTTAATATAACTCTTGATTTTGGGGTTAAACAGGAACTTTGGTCCAGTGTTACTTTATAAACATGTATAAAAATGTTAAATTAACTCTAGCATAGATTGGACTCATATAAACCTTGTTAAAATAGATTCTGGGAGAGTCAATTTTAACACTCCACTTTTTGCTGTGTATATGAAACAGCATCGTATATCTTTTTTTCTCTCTAATAAAACACATTCCTATAGTTTCATATTGTCATTCATACATCCATCTTGTGCTGTTTGGATGCTCTTTAGTTAGCGAGTTTATTTTGTTCAGTCATTTGGTGTAATTATAAACCATGTTCTAATGATTGATGGAGACTTAAAGCTCACCAGAGTTAATTTTGTGTAATATAGGACCTTTAAACTCATGATTTGATTTATTTTTTCATATCACCCTTCGTATGAACTCGTACATCTACATCTTTCCCGGCCTGATCTGAACCTAAAGCTTCTCTCTGTGTCCTCGGGGGTTTTTCCATTACAGCTCCCACCCCGATAATCCATCCCTACATTTAATAAAGCCTTTTAACGCTGCACATTTAAAACACTTACAGCTCTGCAGGCAGCGTCTCCCTCTCGCGCTCACGTGGACCGGCATCAGGTCGCCAACGTCCGTCACCACGGTAACGCGCCAATGTGGTCCAGAGGCTTGATTTATGCTCCGACAGGAACGCACATCTCCACAAGGTCAGAGCAGGCCCCAGTATCACCATTTTGCACAGTCCATATGTTAAACGTACGTGTTAGCCCATATCTACACTGTGGGATTTGTATTTGTTTCAAATTTTAGCTTCCTGTTACATGCAAAACTATGACCCACTCAAAACATATAATATATTATTATTACTGAGTGTCATAACAAAACCTATGTCTGACAAAATAGGAGAAATATTCTAATATTAAGTCCAATAGCAAAAAAATTATAACTATACCTTGGCTAAAACCACAACCACATACTAAAGTAAACTGGTGGGAAAGGGTTAAAGACGTGATGGAAATGGAAAAATTTAAAACTGTAATTTACAATGAAAAAATGTGAGGGGTTATGGGCACCTGTAATAAAAGAGGCAAAATTATATGTACCCTACCTTTTGTGTGTGTGTGTGTGTGTGTGTGTGTGTGTGAGTGAGTGTATAAATATGGTTATTTATTTATTTATTTATTTATCTATTTTGTTGAGAGGTCACTAATGCTGGGAAGGGATAAAGGGAAAAAAGGTAGAGTATAATGTTCTGTCTCTTATAAAATATAAAGGAGATGTCATAAAAATATGTATTTGTATATATACTGTATATGGGTGAGTAGGTGCATACATGTGTCCACCCACTATGCAGCTCTGGAAAAAATAAGAGGCCACTGCAAAATTATAATTTACTAGTTTAAACTTTGCATGGAATTACTAAAAAATTTAAAACACAGATCTTGTAGGAAATACATATGTGTTTTTGTCTTCTATAAGTAGTGATAAATTTATTAAATAGAGCTCAGGGTTTGTTTGTTTTTTAACTATATTATAATGCATCTTAATGTGAAAGTAGTGCGATGATAATTTGCAGTGACATGCTGGGGTTTTTCTGCTGTACATTTGTATGGCAGAAAGTTTCTGTAGTTACCATGGTGACAAAACACAAAAAAGGGAAAAAGTGGTGGCTAATGCTAGTTAGCGTGTGACAGTAATGTTATTTGAGAGAGACTTGTTTCACAGCACGAATCATCTCACTTTTCTGGTCAGATTGTGTTAAAATAAAGAGCAGCAGAGTCTCAGACAGAGCAGTGCCTACAGTTAGCTTCCCAAACCCAACGTTGATGTATTCAGAATGTAGTACTCTGATTGGACCACAGAGAAACACATTTAAATGCAGGTATTCAGTGTTCTGTAACTAACCAAAATGCCCTGGAGACTGAGGAGTTAACAGTGCGTGGAGCAGGTCATATACAAGTATTGTATTTATGAGAAGAGGCTGTTAAAGGATTTCCTTGACAGAATTGTAAACTGTAGGTCTTGTAAAATAGGACAGAGCGCAGTGAGCATTTGGTGAGGTTAAAAATCAAACCAATAAATGAACAAACAGCACAGTGAGAGATTTAAATTGCACAAAAATGACTCTTGTGAGGTTTAAGCCCTGTTATAATGTTGCCACTTCATCAAAAACAAACCTGGAGTCGTATTTTGTTTCATTCACACGTGTCTGACTCACATTTATTATTAGTTTCTCGACTCCAAAGCTGAAAATTCTGTTCCACCTTGCGATGTCATAAAGTGGTAGTTTTCCAGTTAATTGTAGTGCTGAAATCGTCTGAATGATTTTAGTGAAGGTGTGTGGAGTTTAAAAACACAGTGGAGCACTTCCTGTATCCCCACATGACATCACAAGGTGGAACAGTGTGTTTTCTGTTTTAGAGAAGAACTCAGCCTAAATTTGCAGGATTTATGTGTTAAAAATGTGTGAATGGGAAAAAAAACAAACAACTCCAGGTATGTTTATGATGAGGAAATATAACAAAATTCTAACACAGATCAGAAAATAATAAGTAATTTGGGCTCATTAATTAACCATTTCTTAAGTATTAATTATGATTATTATGATTAAGAATGATAAGTTTCAACATTTGTGGATCATAAGTTTGGATTTCTTCAAAAAGAGTTATTTAGACCCCAGCCCTCCATCTGAAACATCCTCCAATCTGGCAACCCATCCTCCAATCTGGCAACCCATTGAAAAAGTGACGTTATTTATTGCTATTTACACATATTCTGAATTGACTACTAATTCTTGAACTAAACTAAACTTCATATGACGCAATTCTAAGGTGTTTTGTTCTAACTCACTGCACTCGGTCTGTCTCATTTGTTTTATATTCAAACACCTCCTGGAAATTTAAAGACAGATTTCCTGAAACTGTTGTGGCTCAAAAGATGCGGGTCAAAACATCACCTGGTTTTCAGCCACAGACGTGACAGATTAAAACACATAAAGTAGGACAGTGGTCAGTCTACACAAATCAAAAACTAATTTAAAGATGCAATATGTAACTTTTTTGGATAATACATTATAAGAAATGTTTGATTAAGAATGATAAATTAAACTAAATCTGAATTATTATTCATAAACTATCTGTGTATAAGAATAATTAAGGTGTAGTTATTATAAAGAGGTGGGCACACCATCTGCTTGTCTCCATGGAGATGCTCTTTGCTTGGAAAGTTCCAGAGTATAGCATTAAAGTGATCTATTTTCCTTTTTTTCAGTTACAGGTGTTTTATTGGTACTTTATGGATTCTTATACGAGTGTTTTTTTCTCCACAGATCTGACCTGTAATTTGGCCTGGTGCTGTCATACTCGTCTCCATGGAGATAAACTAGTTATTAAAGTAAGTAACAACATACTGTGGAACATTCCTATGTTTTTCAGTGCAATAAAAATAACCAAAATGGGGGAAATAAAATAAAATTTTTTTTTTAAAAAGTTACATACTGTGGCTTTAAAGCTAAGTATATAAATTGGCTAGGCTCACTGCAAAAACTAAAATTGCTCAGAATTATGATCTTGATGAAAATATGATCTTGATTTGAGTAAATTTCACACAAAAACTAAAATTATGCACCAATGTAACAAGATTTATTGTACTTATAAAAGGAAAATACATCTTGTCACACAAAATAACCACATCAGTTCCACTTAAAATAAAAAACATCTTAATTTGCTTGAATTGAGAAAAAAAAAATACTTCTACATGTGGGACAAACAGACAAGTATTAATAGATAGATGTTTCTTGTGAAGACGTGTGGCGTTTAAAAACAGCGGACCACTTCCTGTATTACCTCATCGCAAAGTCTGAGAGAAGAACTCAGCTTAAATACGCAGAGTTTGTGTATTTAAACATGAAACAAAACACATCTCCCGGTAACTAGTTATTAAAGTAAGTAACAACATACTGTGGAACATTCCTATGTTTTTCAGTGCAATAAAAATAACCAAAATGGGGGAAATAAAATAAAAAAAAATGTAAAAAAAGTTACATACTGTGGCTTTAAAGCTAAGTATATAAATTGGCTAGGCTCACTGCAAAAACTAAAATTGCTCAGAATTATGATCTTGATGAAAATATGATCTTGATTTGAGTAAATTTCACACAAAAACTAAAATTATGCACCAATGTAACAAGATTTATTGTACTTATAAAAGGAAAATACATCTTGTCACACAAAATAACCACATCAGTTCCACTTAAAATAAAAAACATCTTAATTTGCTTGAATTGAGAAAAAAAAATACTTCTACATGTGGGACAAACAGACAAGTATTAATAGATAGATGTTTCTTGTGAAGACGTGTGGCGTTTAAAAACAGCGGACCACTTCCTGTATTACCTCATCGCAAAGTCTGAGAGAAGAACTCAGCTTAAATACGCAGAGTTTGTGTGTTTAAACATGAAACAAAACACATCTCCCGGTATGTTTGTGATGAGGAAACGACATCAGAACATAGATCTCAAAATAGAATAATATAAAAACTCAGCAAAATATACTTTTTACTACATCCGATTGCATTAGTTTCCCGTTTTGTTCCAGACGGTTCCTTACGTTGCATAATCATCCATATGGGGCCAAACACACAATAGCTCCAGTGTAGTGTCACAGCCAAGGACATGTTCCACTTTATCATCCAAGGTAAATATTATGGTCTGTCAAGGAGCAATAGGCCCAGAGACATTTGCAGCTGGGGCCAAAACAAAACACACAAAAAGAACAACAAGCGCACACCAGAACTGCCCTAGTAATACACACATTTAATCTCATCAATGCGCCCTGATAAGAAAGATATGGACAAGGGCAGCTAATCTGTTATTTGTCCTGACTGTTAATTATGAGTGCATTACAAGCTAATTTTTATGACTTTATTACTGCTACTAACCCTAACCCTTATTCCTTTATCATTTTAAAGTAAACAGCTTACATAATAGTGGAACAAGCTGGGAAATAAAACTTTGGCTAAATCCAGTTCAAATTTCTTTTAAAAGTTCTTTTTGTTAATCAGCATTTCCATTCCAGTCTCATTTTTACATTACTTTATTACTGCTACTGCCTTATTCCTTTGGGTTTTTTGACTTGAACCTGTATCATCCCCGTCATCAGTGCAGTGCATAAACACTGACTTACCCCCGGCAGAGTCCCATGAGCCGAGTTCTTGCCCAGTTTTGGTGCTGACGAAAGTAGTTCCAGCAAGTTGGGTTGTGAAAATAAAGCGTTTTTCTTCTCAAAACATCATGTGTTCAAAAGACACATTTGCGTCACAAAACCGTTGTAGATGAAAAAAAGTTAGTCTTCATAATTGCTTGGCACTATTTTCTCTCTGTTTGTATCACTACGGGGTGTTGTAAGCTGAGAGCTGAGCACGAATCCAACACTTTTTTCTGTTGTTTGGCAGTGTTTACATGCTCAGACCGATGACGCCACAATGTTAGAGAGCTAAAGTGAGAGCTAATGTGAGAGCTAACATGAGAGCTAACGTGAGAGCTAACGTGAGAGCTAATGTGAGAGCTAACATGAGAGCTAACGAGGGAGCTAACATGAGAGCTAATGTGAGAGCTAACAAGGGAGCTAACATGAGAGCTAATGTGAGAGCTAACGTGAGAGCTAATGTGAGAGCTAACGTGAGATAGCGATATATATAAGTATATAAGCTTGTGTAAGTTATCAGTTTCATTGTCGGACATGTTGCCATTAACTTTCTGAGCCGTAAACACAGTGAAACAGGAGCAGGTTTCCCCTGGTGGCAGCGCAGTGATACAAACTGAGAGAAAATAGTGTGTAGTTGTTTTGAGAAGAAAAACACTGTATTTTCACAACCCCAGCCAACTTGCCGGAACTACTTTCATCAGCACCAAAACCGGGCAAGAACTCGTCTCATGGGACACTGTCGGGGGTAAGTCAGTGTTTATGCACCACACTGCTGAGGAGGACGACTTACAGATTCATGTCAAAAAACCCAAACTATCCCTTTAATAGCCAACAGTTTTCATAATAGTGGAACAAGCTGAGAAAACAAACTTTGGTTCACTGGAGTTGAGATAGAAGCACAGGTGTCTTTCCGATCCATGTGGTCACCTCGTAAACAAAACAGTCTGTATTTCTGTTCAAATAGGCTGAAGTTCGTCTGTCGGTGTGGCCATGTTTGTTTTGGCTCGTTTCGGTGCTTCGCCTTTAGCTCCGCCTACACTAAATGCTGGTTTGTGATTGGACTGATCTGCAACCCAAACCCCATCACACCAAGGTGCCAGATGGACTTTTGTGAACTATTTATTGAGCTATTTATTATTTTATTTGGATTTGGACCGCTGTCCTATTCCAACAAAACCATTATACATTAAAAATACAATTTATATTTATTTATTTAATATTTTAACAGGTAGAGATCGCCCTTGTATTACTCCAAAAATACATACAATTCTACCGATTTTTTCTAAAGTCTTGAAGCGCTTCAGTAACTTCAGTAGCAGCTCTAAAATATTAATATCTAGATTTCATGTTGATGATGTGGATGGATTCATATCTTGGTTTGCTCCTGGTTTTAGTCCCTTTTAGTCCTCGTTTTATCATATTCTGTTTATAAATGACGTAATGTTACTTTGGTTCACTAAAGCAGCCCTGAAGGTGGTGTGAAATGCACAAGCCACTCCAAAAATAAGAGAAGAAGAAGAAGACGTCAGACTGTTGATGAGACGAGAGCTTTTAATGAACAGAAATGACCACTTCAGGGTGACTCACACAGACAAGTGAATCTCATGCTTCAAGATTATGAAAAGCATGATTCATCTTAAAAGCTCTCGGCATTTTCACCACCGCAATCAGTTTATGTCAACAACGCATCAATGTCCCTGAAAACAGAAGATGTGATATTATAAAATGTGTTATGCTTTTGAGGAACAAGCTCCTATGTTACACAAAAGCTTTTAATCATGTTAGAATGTTGTTAACTCCTCAAAAACAAATCTGGAGTTGTGTTTTGCCTCATTCACACACGTCTGAGTAATCTTGGTTTATTAGCCGGTCCACATCTCATAAACTCAAACTCAGTTCCACCTTGTGATGTCATGTAGTGGTGGTTGTCGGAGTTAATAGCTAGATTTGATTTGTTTTGTTCAGTGGAGATGGGCAATTCCAGGGCTGAAATCATCCAAATGATTCTAATGAAGGTGTGTGGAGTTTAAAAACACAGTGGAGCACTTCCTGTATTACGACATGACATCACATTGTTGTTGCTCTGCCTGGAATGTACCGCAGTGTAACATTAAACAGCCCACCCTTACATTTATTAAATTATAAGTGGTTTTCCAGCTCAAAAACGTCTAGAAAAACAGGCATTCTGACTGTGAGTGGGGGCCTCTCCACAGATCTGATCTGTGGCTTTGTCTGGTTTGGTCTCCGTGAAAATTGAAAGGTTTAATGCCGCACTGTGAAGCATTCTGGACACAGCAGTAACATTTGCATGGTGAAAAATATCTGTATGCTAAACATGCTAAATGTGTGAATGAAACAAAACACAAGTCCGAGTATGTTTTTGATGAGGAAACATTATAACATAAATCAGCTTAAAGGGATAGTTTTTTTTTTGGTTTTTTTTTGACATGAATCTGTACGTCGTCTCCGTCAGCAGTGTGGAGCATAAACACTGACTTACCCCCGACAGCCCCGTGAGCTGAGTTCTTGCCCGGTTTTGGTGCTGATGAAAGTAGTTCCGGCAAGTTGGCTGGGGTCACGAAAATAAAGCATTTTTCTTCTCAAAACTTCACGTGTTCAAAAGAGCGACACATTTGCATCACAAAATCGTTGTCGACAAAAAAGTCAGTTTTACCGGGAGCTGTTTGAGTGGAACATATCGACAGCAGGTTTATGGTCCTGTGAGTCTAGTTAAAAAGATGTACAGCTCTCCCCTCGAGCACTTTAGTTAAAGACTTATCTGGTTTGAATAGATCGACGACAATAACTGCAGACACGTGCGCTGCCAAAATTTAAGCTCTGGGACTCTATCCACGCTTAATTTCCAACAAATATGAATTAATAACATGAACTGGTCCATATTAAATAGCTATAATGCCCTGGAAAGCATGGGAAAGAATACTGTAATATCTAATTATATGAGGAAATATATGGTTTAGTACAGTTAATCATTACTCTACTCACTTTAGGTTCTCGGAAGTGTTTTAAAGCTGCACTCTGTGACATTTCCGGCAGTTGTTTTTATGGAAATGTCATTGCTTTTCCTGAAATGTTTAACTGTGAACTTTATTCTCTTCATGGAAATATAAATGCGTCAATACACGACTTTTTTTAAGCAATTAAGGCATCCGTAATTGAATAAATGCTACACTGCAAAAAGAAATATCTAGGTAAGTTTAAAATGACTTAAATTAAGAACATTTTATTTTATTAGAGTGTGTTTTTCTTAATTCAAACAGCTATTGAGTTTTTATTTTAAGTGCAAAGAGTTGTTTTTCTTATCTTAAAAGTAGCAAGATGTATTTTCATATTTTAAGTACAAAAGGTCTTGTTTCATTAGACGATAATGTTGCTTGTTAAGTGAAATTTACTCAAATCTTAATTCAAATCATCTTAACATGACTCCAGTTTAGTTTTTGCATTGTAACTTAGACTTAGACAAACTTTATGGATCCGCAAGGGAAAGTATTTGGACACACGTCATAATACAATCTCATTACGAGTAAAAATATAAATGGCAATAATAAACTCAAAATAAATAGCTATAAAATAGATTAGCAAAAAACAAAAAATCATTACTCATTGTAGACATATAAGTATAAAAACTGTTCCATTGCGTAGTCACGACCCTTCCCAGCATCTTAAAGTTATTCTTGAATCATTAATCCCTACTAACTCGTCCTGAAATGCAAAACTGAATTCATTTCAATATATTTCAACCCACATAACTCAGGCTTGTTTACAAAAAGACAACCTGTATAAATCGGGGACAAACACAAACCCGGGCTCGTAATGGATCATATGAGTCACACTGGGGGAGATGCTAACGGCTCATTACAGCAGCTCGGAGCCATGAGGAGACCGTTCATTCACCGCTAATGAAGGAGGTCCACCGCTGCTCACAAACACTGTGGGCGCCAGAGATACCAGGGTCTTATTAAGAATCACAATGCAGAGCGAAATGAGGAGAGTGGGAGGTAAGAGAAAAACTTAAAACTATAATGTACGGGCTATAGGGAGTTCTCTGCAACTGCAAGTAAGTACACAAACAAGTACAATAAGTAATGGCTGAAATAAAAAATAAGATATTTGACATACATAAAGTGATGTTCTGTTCTCTGGTAAATCTGATATCTGTAATTGAGTAGTTTTTATGAGTAATTTGTTGTTGTTTTTTTAAACCAATTTTTTTAAATAGTTACATTGGAACTTGCCATCATTACTGAGTAAAATCAGATATATAGAGAGAAAGAAGTAAAAAAATCCCCAATCTGCTGAAAATTAAAATAAACTGTGCAGCATTTTCACTATAGGATGTACAGTCAATGTACAAAACTGTCTGTCTTGGATCAACTTAAATGATGGAGCCGAGTCAGAGCCGGAGGTCGACATGGGCGATATTTAAGAAAATCCATTGAATAATTCTTGAGAGGAAAGTGGAGGAAACTCTTAGCCAAACCTTGAAGAGCTGTTTTAGTTCGAAGATAATAATGCAAAATGTGCCTGCCCCAGACAGAGCTGCAGCGTTCACAACCTCCACATCAAATCTGTGAGTTTGAAAATATAATTCAGAATTTGTTAAATTGTTTATTTATTTAATTTGTTACATTTGTTGTGCAGTTAAAGTTCTAAGTTCTATAAAGTTCTATAAATAGAAGGAAGAGCTCAGTGTCTTTAAAATGTACAGACTTTGCACTGAATCACCTAAAACTTGATTAAAACAATTTGTGCTGGACTAGATTTAAGACTCGTCCTTTTTTACATCAAATAATTGAAAGTAACTAAGTACTTTTTTACTTCTATTCAAGTAGCTTTTTACATGGTTACTTTTACTTGAGTAGGAATTAAGCAAAATAAAGATACTTTTTCTTAATTACAATTTTTCAGTATGTTTTCCACCTCTGGTCAATGGGGATGAGACACGACACAAGACCAGACATGAGACTGGGTCCACGAGAACGAGACAAAACGAGATTTTAACATAATTCCTGATTAGGGCGATTCACAATATGATGGTTTAAGTAAAAGTTTTCAAAATTTTGCCAGATCACATTTTGCCTTGACACTGTGAACATCCGTACCAAAAACTGAGTCAAAAAGTAAAGCGAGCAAAGGTTGGCACACTTTTTAACACTTTTTAAAGTCCTACATAAGAATGCGTAACTTTCACTGAAACAGAAACATGAACAACACAAAGATAAGTTTCCTCATTAATAATTACTTCCTGTCTCTCTGTACTTATGCTTATGCTTAATTCTTGTCTAGAGATAGTTTATCACAGATATTAAAACATTAAAACAGTTCAGACTCTATATTCCATTAGACTGCTTAATTCTTGTCTAGAGGTAGTTTATTTTAAAATAACCTGTCAAATAAAAATAATCTATCACTGCAGCAAGATAAGTTCACTATTTTGAAGTCATTTTTTGATAGATTTAAGTGTTTATATCTTAAGCTTTTTTGCACTACTGGGCAATTTGGGTGAAGTGCGACAGAACAACAGTCTCACACATCTTCGTAACGTATTGAAGAAGTGTGTGTTCTGTGTCCTAGGCAAATAATGTGGAACTTTCTAAGCGAATGAATAACATCTCTATCAGAAAAGTTAAAGTGTAACTGCGTCTTAACTGTGTAAGTGTTTCGACGCCCTTGCCTCATTCAGTGCTGCTTCTTCATTGTGTCCAAAAATATCATGAAATGTAAAAGATGAAGAGAGTTTTTATTAATAATCAACTATCTTATATAACCGGGTTGCATAGCTCTTTCATAGTGTGTCTTGGGGCCTTACTGTGAAAATACTGTCGTGCTTTTTCTTGCAACAATACGATCTCTGATAATTCTGCCAAATAACATTGACCTGTGGAAACAACATGAGAAAAAGACAGTGTATATCTCTGGTTTTCAAAGAACTAAACATGTATACAGCTCTGGGGGTTAAAAGCCTTGACGGAAATAGCATCAAAAGAGACAAAGCGGAGCGATTATGAAATGTGAAATTCTCCGAGCCAACCATAAGGATTATTGAGGTCTAAATGTGCCTGTCATGCTCATACATAGATTTGCATAGGTCTCCTCTGGGCTAATCAGCTTAAGCTAAAAGATATCATGTTCCTACTGACTTATCTAATATTCAGAGACTATTATACAACATTCTGATATAAAAACACATGTAACCAGGGCTGTTTCTGTTTCTTTCTTCTTATAAATGCTGTTTGGGCTCTTCAAAGTCATATAATAATAAGTATATAATAGGCCCTATACTGCGCTACTTTCTGATCTGTTATAATGTTGTTTCCTCATCACAAATACACTTGCGCTTTTGTTTCATTCACACGGTTCACACACAAATCCCACGCAAAATATTTAGCGGTGCTCTTCTCTCAAACAGAAAACACCCCGTTCCACCTCATGATGTCATGCGGTGATACAGGAAGTGCTCGTTTTCAAACTGCATACAGCTCTGGAATCGCCTTTCTCTGCTGAAATAAAGGTAAAAGAGGCTATTCATTTGAAAACTATATAACACCGGATGACATCACAAGGTGGAACGGAGCATTTTACAACTCCAGGTTTGTTCGTGACGAGGAAACGACATTATAACGCAGATAAAAGCTGTTCATTTTGTGTAACATAGGACCTTTAATGTGCACTGAACCTGTTGTACGTGAGAACTTTACATTTCAGAGTGATGGGATTTGCACTGTCGCCATAGCAATTAACAATTAAAAACTGAATATAACGTCTTTTACATTATCAAAAGTCCTCAAAATGTCAGGAAGCTGAAATCCATGAAGGCCATTGTCATTATCTTCGCTCCACCCCATCCTGGACTTATCGGAAAATTAAATATGCGTGCGGATAAACTAAAATGTAAACAGTATATTATGAGGTGAGAACATTTTGTCTGTTTGTGTAGAAATTCTCGGAAGGATCGGAAGTTTTTGTGTTTTTAGGTAATACCGCTGACCCCTGACCTTTGACCTATTGATTTCCCCCGTGACACAGACACACGTGAGGTGGCGCTGAGTTATGTCACTGTGTTATCTCTGCTCATTCGTTCTGCCCCTGGAGACCAGGACGTGGAGAGAAACAGCGAGGAAGATAAAGGATTTGACTAACTGACCCTTTAAAAGTCCCATATTATGCAAAATTGACTTTTGTGAGGCTTAAGACACGTTAGGTTTTCATACACTTCATCAAAAACAGACCTGGAGCTATATTTTGTTTCATTCACATGTTTGAGTTCCACCTTGTGATGTCAAGAAGGGGTAGTTTTCATGTTAATATCTCCCTTTTATTCTTTTGTTCAGTGGAGAATCATCCAAATTTTAAAGTTTAAAAACACTGTGGAGCACTTCCTGTATTACCACATGACATCACAAGGTGGAATGGAGTGGTTTCTGTCTGAGAGAAGAACTCAAGCACTGAGGGCCTGGTTACACGAGAACGGTTGAGGGTAAAAACGACATACGAAATATTATTATTGCAGGTGCCTTTCGTTTAGATGGTGACGCGAATTTGGGGTCTTAAAAACGCAAAAATCTGAAACCATCCTCCAGAGTGAGAAAGTTGTGTAAGTTCTGCCATCTACACTGCCCAAGACACAAAACTCTGGTCAGATCTGATGCGTTTACGTCACAAACATACAGTACAATAGTGGATTACAGCGCCACATACTTTTGCATCACTGTATGCACGAAGACTTCCTCCCGAAAACACTTGTCTAAATCCAATAAATAATAAATAATATAAAATAAAACAATTCATTAAATAACAATAGAAATGATAAATAATACAAAATAAAAAGTGAAGATGCAACGCCACTTTTGCGTCTTCTGTTAACACCGTATGACGTAGAATAAATATGCAGGATTTGTGAGTCAAACGTTGCTGCTCCCCCCTCCCCTCTCTGTTATTGCCTTATTTGGTGTTTCCTGGGCGGATCCTAATTATACTCTCGTCCTGATCTCCTCTGGTCATCCTCGTCCTGCAATCACCTTCCGCTGTATAAAAGGCCCGTGACCTGCTCTCCACTGCCACCACTACCGCTTACCTTCTGTCTCCCCTGGAACCCATTTCTCCCAAGACATGTTACATAAATGGTTTTTGTCTGTCTATTTGGGTCCAGCAGTTGTCTTTCATAACACAGGTGTGTGTTTGGTGAGGAAACAACATTATTATAACTCAGAAAATACTGTAACATAATACGGGCCCTTTCAAAATCCCATTCTTTAAGGCTCTTTTGAATGCAAGTGATTACTTTCTGAGAAAGTGGGAGAGGCTGGACAGAGGGGGGAGAGTGGGGAAAGAAAAGGGAGACAGGGAGGACATGGACCTTAAAGATCTAGACTTGGTTTAGAAGGACAGGTTACACTTATCAAAATGTGGTCGGTCCTCCTTTAGTTTAACTGTGAACTTGGACCAAGTTTAGACCTGGTTTAGACCTGGCTTAGACCTGGTTTAGACCTGGTTTAGACCTGGGTTAGACCTGGTTTAGACCTGGTTTAAACCTGGTTTAGACCTTTGACCTTTAACATCCACTATCTGAGTGTGGTCTGTTCTTTCCTTTAACTGTGTACTTAGACCAAGTTTAGACCTGGTTAAGTTCTGGTTTAGACCTGGTTTAGGCCTAGTTTAGACCTGGTTTAGACCTTGTTTAGACCTGGTTTAGACCTGGTTTTGATTCTTTCCCTTCGCTCATCAAAGCCTGTCTATTTTGTCACTCATTTGATTGCTTTTCCTCACCACAGATGTGAATATTTGAATAAAACCCGAGAACATGCGCTGCAGTTTTCATCCCCGTAAACAGATGCAGCCACTCAATCTCATGACTGGACTTTGCTTTAGACCTGCAGGAGTTCACTGTACCACTGGGTCAAATATAATCTGCTCCTCGATGACTGACCCACTTCTGCTTTATGTGAGAAATAGAAATTTTTAAGTGGATCCTCATGAGTCTCCTGTGACTCTGACCCCGGGGGCAGAGGGGTGGACTGTTTCTCAATAGTCGTCTGGCGCCTTTTACTTGTACTTGAGAAATATTTCGTTTAAAGGTTCTATATTACTCAAAATGGACTCTTATGAACTTTTAGCCATGTGTAAATGAAACAAAACACAACTCCGGGTAAGTTTGTGATAAGGAAACCACATTATCACACATTCTGTTACTCATGGACCAGACTGAGTGGGAGGAAAGTGCATCTGGTTTATTATTTAAATTATATTTGCTAAAAACCATTTGCTATTCTGAAGTTGTGTTGTGTTGTTGTAGCTGCGTCATCTTTGTACATTGTGTAGTCCCATCAGTATTAAAGGTTGGGTTAAATGCAGAGAACAAATTTCCCTAAAACAATAATGTGTACCTCAGCTAAGAACAGAGATGTTTGCATAGTCAGTGGGGAACTATTTTGCATTGGATTTCACTCTCGATAGAGCTGCTTGAGTTGAGTTTAAACTACACGCAACATTAGGCCATAATTGTTTTTATTTTATTCCATTTTATTTTAGTCTTTATACTTTACAGGGTCAATATTACGCTATTTTCTGATTTGTTATAATGTTGTTTCCTCATTAAAAACAGACCTGAAGTTATGTTTTGTTTTATTCACACACATTTAACGCACAAACCTGCATATTTAGACTCACTCAAACCACGTTCCACTTTGTGATGTCATGTGGTAATACAGTTAGTGCTCCATACAGCTTCACTAGAATCATTCTGATACTTTCAACTCTGCACAGCAAAAACTGGAGGGTTAGAATTTCTGGTTAAAACATTTCAGAGTTGTTTTTAACACAAAAAGTGTTATTTTAACTATTTGAAAGTTAAAGGGGGTTTGACTATGGGTTATCTGCCAGAGTTTATATGGTTAAAGTTAGTTCAGCTTCCACTAGTGTTAATTAAACTCCTCTTAGTGTTAATTTGGCACCTCCCACAAAAATTAACAAAAATAAAGTGTAAAAATCATAAATCATTTCTGTGTGTTGTTTAGCTAAATCAGGATAACTCGACAAAGTGTTATCCATTTACTTTCTAAACTTTAATATAACTCTTGATTTTGGGGTTAAACAGGAACTTTGGGCCAGTGTTACTTAATTAACATTTCCAAAAATGTTAAATTAACTCTAGAACATTTTGGACTCATATAAACCCTGAGGAAATGTCAAAATAGATTCTGTAAGAGTCAATTTTAACACTCCATTTTTGCTGTGTGGAATTGACAATCTCGACTGAACCAAAGTTGAAAGTGGAACAGAGCATCTTGCATTTTGGAGATGTAGAAAACCAAAAAACAACACAA
This sequence comes from Scartelaos histophorus, assembly GCA_000787155.1. Lineage (NCBI taxonomy): Eukaryota > Metazoa > Chordata > Actinopteri > Gobiiformes > Gobiidae > Scartelaos > Scartelaos histophorus. The sequence goes on from KN491996.1 coordinate 24,873, forward strand.
CTCCAGGTCTGTTTTTGAGGAGGTAACAGCATTTTAACATGACTAAAACCTCACAAGTATCAATTTTGTGTCATATAGGACCTTTTATCTCTCAATATCTCTTTAATCTCTCAATAAAAATATAAAATAGTGAATATTTTTACACTTTTAACTGCAAAATTAGGACCCAACAGTGCTTCTATACGAGCTACAATACGCCAGGTGAAGTTTCCATGTACATTTTAACAGTATTTCACAACCACATTCTGGGACAGTACGTTACATTTCTTTGCTTATTTAAAATACCCCTGACATTACACAACTAGGTCACGTCTTAACAAGCCCCGAAGCCCCGTGACTCTGAACTGGCCTCACAGAAAACCCGCCGTATCCGGTCAGGTCGTTGACTTGTTTCTAAAGGTTAGCGCGATGGACAGCGTGGTGCTTTTCAGAACCTTATCAGAGGACTATGTAACTGCAGGGTCACATGCACAGTCGCTCTAATTCTGTCTGATCTGGGCTGAGGAGGCTATTTTGAACCAGTTTGTCCACTAAAACTGTGCAAAAATCTGAAAGAAACGTGTAAAAATAGGTTTAGTAAAGTATTTTTGTCTGTGCATCTTGACACGAAGTTGCATTCACATTACAACGCGTCATTTTTAAGTCAGAAAAATGTACTTTTCGTAGCTTATAGTTGTAGTTCCCCTTTAAATTTACACTCTTGAAGTTGTATTTGGAGTGATTCGTGCATGTTTGACTCATAAATAAGTGCTTATTTTCAAGATGCCATTTTGCAGATTCATTTCTAGCTTGAATCGTTTAAGTTTTATAATGATTTGAGTTAATTTCACTTGACGAGTAAAATGATCTACCAACGGAATAAGACTTTTCGCACTAAAATATGAAAAAAATATCTCGCTATTACACTCGTTTCTGAGTCTGTTATAATGTCATTTCCTCTTCACAAACAGATCTGGAGTTGCGTTTTGTTCATTTCACACATGTTTAACGCACAAACTCTGCACATTCAGGCTGAGTTCTTCTTTCTGACTGAAAATAGTGATGGAAAAAAGTGGTTTCTAAACTTCACTCCACCTTCACTCGAGTTGCTTGGAAGATCTCTTGGCTAAACGTAAAAGGTTGCAGTTGCAGAAAACACCACTACGTGACATCACAAGTTGGAACAGAGCATTTTGAACTTTTTTTTAGATGTGGACAGACTAATAAAACATGTGTGAATGAAACAAAACACAATTCCAGGTATGTTTTTGATAAGTTAACAAGATTATAACATGACTTTAAGCTCCCAAGAGTAAATTTTTAAGTAACGTGAAAGTAAAATTCTTCTCTCACTGTTATTTTCTTGATCTAAACAGAGACTTGGACAAACTTTACTGAACTACAAGG
>KN491998.1:1174-17876 GCA_000787155.1 Scartelaos histophorus
CTGGGACTAATCGTGTAAACAAAAAAATTCGAACAATATTTGACATTTGAAATCAACGGTTATATAATTTTTAAGTGATCTTCCTGCCACATATATATTGCTCAAATTAATGTAGTAAACAGGGGGGATAAAGGGGTCTGTTGTCTCGGGCCCCAGGTTTTTATGCTTATTAATTCATATTAAAGAGGGGGCCCATGTTTGACTTCTTGCCCCGAGCCCCCACATTTTCTGTAAACGGGCCTGTGTAATGTACAGTAACAACAGCAAAGATTGTATTATTCAACGATCGATTGTGTCTTGTGTTTGTACAATGACAATAAAAGAATAAAGTGCATTAAACCCGTGGGACTGGCTGTTACCTGCTCATTAAACTTCTCCAGTTTGTCTAGCTGCTCCCTCTGGTTCTTCTCCAGTTGTTCCATCTCTTTCTGATGCTTCATCGCCAGCTGCACAATGAAAAACACCGTAACCGTTAGCAACCGTACAATAATAATACTATTAAGCATTATTTTTGATACGGTGAACATCATACCCTCTTTCTTTCATCCAGAAACTTCTTGGTGTTGCTGCTGTTTAGTTCTCTGACTCGCCTAAACACAACACCAATGATTCAGAATTAGGACATTACATAAAATACATAGAATTGGCAGTTTTCAGATGATTTCACAAGATTTTATAGGCATTTTATAATACAAATGCAGCAGCTAAAATTAATGCTGTTAATACATTGAGTATGTAATTAAAATACCAGGGTTAAGAGTTTACTTTTTGAATATTTTATGGAAAAGTCCACTGTAATCAATAGGAAAATCTGGTCTGGACATTATCATATCATTATAGAGTCTAAAAACCACCAGTATATATAACTGTATTTCTTTTGTGATTGAAGGTATTTTCACTGGAATAAGGTTTAGGATTAATAATATCACAATGGCAGTGAAATACAGTGACAAATGTGTAGTTTCCATGTGTAATAACAATAATTTAACTTTTAATTATGCTATTTTCATTCTGTTAAAGGTGCAGCTTTTGCGATGGAGGCTCCGCTGTAAATGCCAAAACACGAGTCGATGTAAAGAATATTTGTTTATTCACTCGCATCTTTCACTCAGGTACAAAACAGTGAAAAGTGCGATATCACATTCATTGTATCTAAAGGCAACAATCTCACTCTCTCTTTAAACGGAAATGAAAGGAACATACAAGTAATGTTTTAAATTTGAAAAAACTAACACCCATTTTGAACAACTGCTCAAAAAACAGTAGTGGCAGTGATAAAACAGTTTGAGGAAACAAAAATGACAGTGACCATGAACCCTCATCCAGAGCTTTGAGAAGCCACAGGAGTGAAACTCATAGGGGGAAACAACCACCTTCACCCATGAGTGCAAAACCCCCTCCCTGTGTGCCCCCGTCTGAGAGTTTACAGAGAGAAGCATGACTGAAGACCTCCAAATCATCTTAAGTGTGATCTTCTCTGACATAAGTTTCCAGATCACTTTGTTAACTTCATGAGTGGACTGGACTGAAGCACTTTTGATGTTGCCAGTCAGACTACAGGTGTCAAACTTTACATGTGGCCTTGTTTGTTTAGCAAGCCACAAAATCTGTTCTATTTTGAGATGTTCTGTCTGAGTTTGAGTTAGAAGAGCATCCCTCTGCACGCTAAATGGACCGGCTGCAGATGTTGAATGTAACTGAGCTGATGAACTGGTACATTATCTCCAACAGTGACAATGTCCATCCCCACATTAGCATCCCTCTGCACAGTAAATGGACCGGCTGCAGATGTTGAGTGACAATGTCCAACAGTGACAATGTCCATCCCCACATAAGAAAAACTCTCATGTTCTTCACACCCGACATGGAAAGTAGACTTAAGAGCAGGAGTTTGTTACAAAGTGCTCTGATCCTTCCCAAAGAAAATCATCCAGCAGACTTCCCAGTTCACCTGTGACCTCAGCACAGTCACTGAGCCAACAGAACCTGCAGGGTCCACCTGACACATTTGACCCCCAGTGCTCATCACCAGCTCTTTAACCTGGTTGTACCAGAGGAGGGAGGAGTCTGCCAGTCCACACACACATGTCTTTAGTTCCCACAGCACATTGTCCACGCCTGCTTCAGGTAGGGGTCGAATGTAAAGATCTCTGGAGAGTTCCATGTCCTGCAAAAAGCAGATTTAATGTCCATAGGAAGAACCTTCCACTTGTTTTGACTGGCAGCAGCTAACAGCTCTGAGTGACTCGGATGCACATGGAGGAGAATCTTCTGTATATTCTGAATATTCACCTCTTCAAAACCTCTCGCTACAAGCCGTGCCTTAGGGACAACACCATGTGGAGTTTGTGTGAGTGCACAGATCCATCTAGTAAATACACATTTTTGACATTTGTCTATAACTTCCCTTCAAAAAACATTATTTTGCCAATTCTCAGTTTCTTTGTGTTTAGCTCTATCAAAGGAGATATGTTTGGCAATAATTACATCAGCATCCACATTTTCAAACTCATTGTGAAGACTGTCAACACGTGACATGTCATGTGCTGCTTTTGTCGCCGCTGCTTTAGACTCTGCAGTGAACTGGACACATTATGTTACTGTTTGTTTCAGGGCATCACATGAGTTTGTCTAAGGTTTTCTGTAATATCCCTCTCATGTTGTCACTCACACATTTTTCACTGTGTTTTTTATTTTCTGTGCTGTTTTAGGAGTATTGGACATTATCTGTTTCTCCTCATCTTGTAAATTCACTTCACTCAGCCTGGACTGCAGTACATGTACAAGGATTCCCCCGTGTCTGATAAACACTACAGACTCATCCTGTGCAATAACTGCACCCGGGCCTTTCCACTCTGTGCTATCAGCTTGTCTGTAATACACTCTGTCTCCTGTCTCATAGTTTTCATCTGTGGGCCTGAGCTGCCTCCATAGTGCACTCCTTATTCTCTCTGAGCATTCCTCCTCTGTGAAAGCTCCACTGGAGGCATGTGGGGCCACTAGGTGCTGCTCTGCTCCTCTAGAGCAGGAGGCTTAACCACCAAACAGAGGCTTTTGACCTAATAGTAGCTGGTGTGGGCTATACTCCTGCACATTGATCATACCATTATGAGCTGTAAGAGTCCAGTTTAAAGCAGTCGGCCACCCACACCTCCCTTTTCCATTCTCCTTTTCACCTTCAGGAGGAGCTCTCTCATAAGAGTCTCCAGGGACTGAGTCTTGCTCCAGGGACTGCATCCAGCTCTAGTCTTTGTTTTGACGTTGAAGTTTTCTGCCATGTCTTGTATTTCCTCATGGTTGACCTGTCCACTATTATCAGTGTAGATGTGTTTTGCTGCTCCATGGACACTTCTCCAGGAGTAAATGAAAGAGTTCACAGTGTCAGACGGTTTGGGCCTGGTCCTGCTGTAACTTTCACAGTCACATGATGACACATGATTTCTTGCAGGATGTCAGGACAGTCTTGATCACTATTTCTAGAGCTTTGGATGAGCTTGAGTTCAGCTGCTGTTGTTTGTTCCACCTGTTGTTTTTCCACCAAAGATCCATTTTAACACCGACTTCATAGACACAACAGTCAGCTCAGTGCACACGGTCAGTGTGAGCTGTCCACTTTTCTCCTCCACACATGCCATGTCCAGAAGCCTGAAGGTGAGTCCAGCGTTGGGCAAAGTCATGTACTTTTTCATCTGGTTGTATCTCTGCTCTAAGTCAGTGATTTAGTCCTCCATGGACACTGTGCTGTCTTTTGTGATCGAGTCAAAGTACAAGTATGTGTATGTGGTCTTTTTCTTCTTCACAAAACACCGCATCCAGTTTTGCTAGTAACGTTTTCAGAGCATTGTTCTTGTTCAGATCACCCGCTGATATTTCCACCTCTGTTTCTCTGGCTCTCCCTTTGAGCCCAAAGCTCCACCATGAGTGCTTGTTTTTTGTGTCCAGCTCTAGAACAAGTCTTCAGATGCTAACTTCCATTTTTTAAGCACTTATATGTCCTGGCACCGTCAAACTTCAGCGTTACTCTGTAATTGGTAACCATCCTCTGCTACCGTGTAAATGCCAAAACATGAGTCAGTGTAAAAATATTTTCTAATTCACTCGCATCTTTCACTCAGGTACAAAACAGTGAAAAGTGCCACTCCCCCGGGACCTCACAATATCACAATCACTGTATTGTACGTCCACATCAGAACCAAACTGTCTCCATGGAGACACTATTGCTTGGCCTGGAATGTTCCATGTTATGACTTTAAACTTATCCATTTAACATTTATTCATTACAGGTGTTTGTGTTTGTATTGTACATTTTCAGAAGGACAATCTGGCCCCTCTTAATATTTTTAGCCAGAAAAATTAAATGTGAGACAGAAAAGTAACAAACAAAAGTAATTGACAATTACAGACCCCCCAGCAGTATGTTTTCTAGAGCATATGTAAAATGCGAGGTTTAAAAGGTAAAGTTTCAGCATAAGTGTAGTGTAATTGTAGTTCTCCAGATGCACACAGTGAGCTCACCTCTCCCTCTCGGCTTTGTTTTTGATGGTCTTGTCTTGGCTGATGGCTTTGCTGTTCTCCATGGACATCTTGGCTTGGTTGGCGCGCATCTCTTTATTTTGTCTAGAAAACACAGATCAGAATATGATTTAAAAAAAATAAATAAATAAATTGAATTATACGATTTCAAGAATGGCAAGCAAACTTTATCATTTTATTTTATTCTTTATTCTCCGCATTTGAGCCACTTGGACAAACCAGATGGAAAAGCAGCTGAGGGAATAGTCACTTTTTCTGATTCTAAACCTGGGACTGCTGATATCCAAACTGGGAAAAAGGAATTTAAGATGAACTAACTGGCAGCACAGTGGCATAGAAGTGGCACTCACATCTCCCAGCAGAGGGTTTAGGGTTCTGGGTTTGATTCCCTGGTCACTTCTGTGTACAACAGGTAAAATCCTCCAGCAAACATAGTCCTGACCAAGACCAGCTCAAGATGTGCAGATGGACTTTTTAGTTTTGTTCTTTTCTAAATGGAGATGTTATTGCTTTGTCTGAAATGTTTCTCAGTTTGGTATTAAACCATTCTATCATCATGGAGACCAAACCAGACCAAGTTACAGGTCAGATCTGTGGAGAGGCGACCCCGCTCACAGTCAGGACGCCTGTTTTTCTAGGTATTTTTGAGCTATAAAACCACCTGTAATTGGGAGAGGCGCCCGCTCACAGTCAGGACGCCTGTTTTTCTAGGTATTTTTGAGCTATAATTGTATAAATGTAAAGTGGAGCTGTGTAAAGTGCACCTTTTGGATAAAGCTGCAGCTCTTACCGCTCGTGTATGAGTTTGAGCTGCAGGGTCTGCTGCTCCTGCACAGAGGTGAGGAGCTTCTTCAGGTGGTCACACTGCTGCGTCACGTGAGCGTCCTTCAGCTCCTGCTCCTCGCTGCTGTGGCTCCTGATCAGCTCCGACCACTCTTTAGTGTGCTGCGCCGTGATGTCTTTTACCTGGAAAAACATGCAACAAAATGACTCTGTGAGCTTTAAGACATGTCAGAGTGTCGTTACCTCCTCAAAAACAGACCTGGAGTTGTGTTTTGTTTCATTTACACATATTTGAGCATCCTTTTATTATTAGTCTGTCTACATTTCCATTTTGTGATGTCATGAAGTGGCAGTTTTCAAGTTAACATCTCATTTTTATATTTAGTTCAGTAGAAATTGACAATTCCAGAGCTGAAATTATCCAAATAATTCCAGTGAAGGTGTGAGGAGTTTAAAAACACAGTAGAGCACTTCCTGTATTACCACATGACATAATAAGATGGAAGTGTTTTCAGTTTGAGAGAAGAACTCAAGAAGCAAAGTTTGTGTGTTTAACGTGTGTGAATGAAACAAAACACAACTCCAGGTCTGTTTGTGATTAGGAAACAACATTATAACATAGAAAATTAAAAAAGAGAGAATTAAAAAATGGACTACAGATGGAAATTTGCATTTTTTGGCTAAAATCTGGCATATTTACACTGTCCATGTTAAATAAAGAATAAATAATAAAATAATAAATAATATGGGACTTTTAACTGTCAAATATACAACATTTGTTCTTCATTCACAAAAACAAGGGTCCAAGTTAAGGAAAAAGAGGACGGTGACACTTTACCTTGGCTTTGTGTTCAGTGGCGAGTGTCTGAATCTTATCTTCTGTCTCCTTCTTCAGATCTTGGCAGTTGTTTTCTCTACAGTTCAGACAGGAGACATTTCGTTTATTCGTTCATTTCATTTGTGTCGAAGAGTTGAAGGGTTATGGCTAAAATCTCCATTATGTTCTAATATGTTACAATATTATGCAGCTCACAGGGATTTGATTATTTAGTATCAAATCCATCAAAAATGTGCAAAAAAGGCAGTTATAACAAAGTATATGTGAAAGATTTAAAACAATTATGCAAAAATCAATGCTCTAGTGTCAAAATGGTCACGTTTTGAGACTTTTGTACAGATTAAAAACAAATACAAAATCCTTGGTTACCCTCGTTTCTTGATGGCTTTCTCGAGGAGCTTTTCCAGAGTGATTTTCTCTTTGTCGTGAAGAGACACCATTTTGTCGGCCTGTGTGCAGTGAGCCTTCTGCATGGTGTTCTGGTCCTGGTGCAGCACAAACACAAGAGTCGAATTAGATCGTTTAATTACTTTGGCTTGGAGGAGATGTTATTGTTTTGTCTGGAATGTTTCACAGTGTAATATTAAAGTTTTCTATCTTTATGGAGACTAAATCAGACTTTGAACGCCTGTTTTTGTAGGTATTTTTGAGCTCTATTCTGTATCTTTTAGATCAGACGTGTCCGTGCTTTCACTCACCTTCAAATGTTTCTTCTTCAAAGCGCTGAGTTCTTTCTGTTGCTTTTTTAATAACTTAAGGTATGACTGCAAAAACACAAAACAAGAGATTCATCAATTCTGAATCAGATAAACGGATGAATAGTTTGATATTATAACGTTTCAGATGACAAATAAACACAGGAACTCACCTTCATTTGTTTTAAGTCATCAATACTGACGTGAGGCACAAGTCCCGAATCTGAAACAGTCAAGAAATATTGTTTAAAAAAATCTGAATTAAATTTTTTCGTGTTAACAAATTAATCAATCCAGGAAGATTGATTAATTTATTAATGAATTATTTTATTTTTAATTCTCAACCAATCAGCTCTCAAAACAACTGAATCAATAGTTTTTTTGTTATATTTTTGTTTGCTCAAAGTGTGAACATGCTAAAAAATGTCTTTTCAGCAGGTTTCACACTATAATAAAAACTTTTAACTTTTTTATTTCTGAGTCCAGTTAAAAATGTAGTAGAAAGTACAGATACAGCTCTGAAAAGTAGTGAAGTAAAAGTATGTATCCACTTTAAAATCTGCTTAAGTAAAGTACAGACACCTAAAATGTACAGTTAAGTAGAGGGATTTCCTACTTTTACTTTGTTCTAACACATGATAAATACAAAGTCATACCCTTCTTGGTTTCTGCGTTGTTGTTCTGGGCAGAGTTGGAGGTCTGGCCCATGTCTGCACTGGCCTGTGGAGTCACGCTGGCTTTCATTGTGTCTCCTTTGCCTTTTCCCTTCTTGTCGTTCTTTGAGCTGCCACTAGGGACGTCGGCGATATCGTTCTGCAAAAACAACTCACGTCAAACAGTCTGTCACCAGTGTCCTGCTTATGGAGCGCAACAGTGACCGCCCGCCCTCTGCTTCCAGAATAACATTTCCCATTCACTTTTCTCATAGACTTTCGGAAAGAATCATATTAAAACTTTGAAAGCTCAGTGATACCGTATTTAGCACACCGGATTATAAGGCGCAGTATCAAATAATATGTCAGTTGTGTCATTGTCCACACATAAGGAGCATCGGATTATAAGGCACAATAAGAGAAATAAAACGCGTGTCGGATAAATGGAACTTTATTCAGGTCATTTACAATAACTCTCAGTTGTAGCTAACACAAAAATACAAGTTTAACAGTTGGTGATTTGGGCATCAAACATGCCCGGATCCTCTCAACATTGTTCAGTTTTAACACTAAAATACAAAAGCTGAAATCTGCATGGTGCATGTCTCTTAACAGGTGCATTTTGGGTCCTTGTACAGCACACGGCAGAACTACCGGTATGTTGCACAGTCGCCCTATATGTGGCCAACATATTACTCCTCCTGACTCGCCCACTAATACCTTATTAGACTAATGTGAACAACATCAAATCAGTTGGAGGTTAAACACAACCAAAGGTCACACATAAGGCCACTGGATTATAAGGCCACTGTGGATTTTTGAGAAAATGTAATGATTTTAGATGTGCCTTATAGTCCCAAAAATACGGTAATCAGTTATGTTATAGCTAATGACCACTATACCACTATGTATTTAAAATCTGTTCCTGAAACTTTATAAACTACAAAGTTATATGACATTTCACAGAAGCGTTTAAAATGGCCTTAAAACAACTGTGTTATGAATATTAGTTAACATGTAGCTGGTTCGCCTTCTCCGTGTATTTGAACTCTTTAATATTAGGATTTTTAGAAACGTCTATGAGAAAAATGAGAGGAAACCAGGATCAGAAGAAACTGCACTCAATTCAAACTACGTAGACAGTATTTTTTGCAGCGTATATAAAATTGTGAGGCGTGTACCGTGTCGATTCCCAGAGCCTTCATCTGGTCGGCTCTCTTCTCTGCGATGGTCAAGAACTTCTTTGGGTCTGACAGAGCGTCCACAATTTCTGCAAAAACAAAATACAAAAATAAATTGAAATGAAAGCGATAAAGTAATAACGTTTTCATGATATTTTCTGATCCCTCGAGAGACAGTTTTGCTTTATATAGGAGCTTTATTTGCACATTAAAATAGTAAAAGAGCTGTTGAGATGTGAGGATCCAGTGTAGAGCTAATAGATACAGTGTGCTGGTGTAATGCGTCCCTCTGGCTCTCTTTAATGACACTAGAATGGCTGGGCTCATTTGTTTGCCCAGGGCCTGGTGTAAAACAGCAGGAGGACAGTGTGGGCTTTCACACCGCTACAGGACACGCACAATACTGCTCTTTGTGTCTATATGTGCTTAACGGTGCACTGCGGAACTTTTCTTCTGGAGCATTCTGCGTCTGCTTGTCTCCATGGCGATGTTAGCGTTTACCTGAGATGTTCCACAGTATCAGATTACGCAAATTTATCTTGTATTTATTCGATTGCAGCTGTTTTTACTTTGCAAAGCTACAGCAAAAACATGCATTATTATTGTGAGCAGGTCCACAGATCTGACCTGTAACTTTGCCTCCTTGTCTCCATGGAGATACTTAAATGTAATGCCATACTGTGGAGCATTTCAGGAAAAAAGCTACAACAAGGAGTCCAACTGGTAGATCACAGTTACACAGCGCACCTTTAAACAGAGGATTTTTAGGCTTTTAAGGACAAATTGTTCGCAGGAAGGAGAAGCCATTAATCTGAAGGTTGCTGGTTAAATTCCAATGACGTTTTATACGACCGTGTCCTTGGGCAGGTGTAAAATATGGTCCTGGAGCAAGTCGGGATTCATCATGAGCTTGGTTCATAGACAGGAAGTGGCAGTAGGAGATTTCTTATACATTTAATGCTAAAATGTGCATCTGAATATTGACATAAAAAGTATTTGAATAAAAAGCTCCAAATAGATTTTCTACTTTCTCTGTATATCTTATTATCAATAAAAAAATTCCCTTGCAAATGTCTGTTTATACCTCCAATAACTATAAAAAATAATAATAAAAATAAATAGACTATGATTATTTGACAACTGCAAAGCATATCATCCAAGAATCAGGATGTGTGCTGTTAGCATGCTAGTTGTCATTAGCTTTACTGTGATGGCAAAAGCGCTTATAGACTCATCGTGTTGAAAATTTGGATGTTAAGTTTAGTGAGGAATGTTTTTAAAATGAGCTAGATCTGTTTTTAAGACATTGAAATCATGCACATCACCTTTAAGTCGTCATTAATTACTTTTGATTCAGTTTGGTTGGGCACAAACAACCTATAAACTTCAAACTAATTAAAATAAAGACGATACAATTGTTTGTATACATAGAATACTTCAGTTTGTGGCGTTGTTTTCATATTTATTATGCCCAGGGTGATCAGGTTTTCAAAATAAACTAGGACATCCTCTGTTTTTTGGTGGTTGGTAAAAATAAAATTGTAAAACGAGTGTGTATTTAAGGAAAACTGTGATGCAGAGACCATTCATGACCAACATGTGAGCCAGTACAGTCACATTTTCTTTCTGTTTTGGTCATTTTTAAGCTGATTTTTGTATTTTACCCAAATAAATGACACTGTATGCATCTCTATACTGTTAGCAGGGATCAAATTGGTCAAACATTGGGACAACTTGGATATAAAACTGGAACAAATCAATGGTTTTGGATAAATCTGCAAGGAGCTCAAAACTGGGACGGTTCCGGGTTAAAATTATAACTCAATATTAGCATTAGCGTTAGGATTGAGACACAAACATCTGTCTTCCTTAACACAGAATTGTCCTCCGCTCAAGCATTCGAGGATAGGGGACACAGAGCTCAAAACTGGGACTGTTCTGGGTTAAAAAGGGACATCTGATCATGTTAATTATACCTCAATATTAGCATTAGCATTAGGATTGAGACACAAAGACACAGAATTGTCCTCCGCTCAAGCATTCATTTTATTTGTGTACTTTTTATGTTATCCTATAGGTATCACTGCCTCATCTTAATTTTTTTTTTTTTAATAGTGTTGAAGTGTGTTCCAGTCTGACCTCCAAACCCGTCGGGCACGTAGGTCTTGAGGATGATCTGGCAGAAGACGGTGGGCAGAGACAGAGGCTTGTTCCCCTCGTTCCTCAGGGAGATGTGCCTGTACCCGGCCTGCAGCCCGTCCAGAGGCAGGATCCTCTGACCGATCAGCTTATTGTTATCATCGTACACGGCGATACGCAGCACCGCCAGGTCAGGCAGGATCACCTGAGGCACAGAGGAAAACGTTTGGTTATGGCTCCATCATAGACTGTGTCCAGAAGCAGAGTGATATGAGCCGCCTCCAGTCAAATGAAGCTCAGGAGGCTAGTCAAACCTGCTCTATATGAGGAATAGGAATTTATTTAGAGACAAGAAAGCAAAAGAAAAACACCAGGATCATGTAGAGGGTTAATACAAACATTTTGAAAGCAAAATGACGAGCAGTTCAGTTTTTCAATGTAAAGTCAGTTCACTTCCTGTTTGGAACGCGGCGGCTACCGGGTTAGCAACGTACATTTATACAGTTTATGGGCTTGAAGTTTTAGTTAAAAAAATAAATAAATAAATAAAACAAAAATTATTATTCAAACAGAAGAAAGTCAGCATAATTTCTGCAATGAACTGAATCTTAAGAATCCAAATATAAATAAAACCTGCACATTGCAAAAAGCTTAAGATATAAACTTTTAAATCTATGATATGAAAAAGAGTTAAAAGTAGTGAAATTATCTTGATGCATGGGCAGACAATTTTAATTTGACAAGTTCTTTTAAAATAAACTCCCTCTAGACTAGAATGAAGCAGTCTCAGAACTAGTAAGTAGAGAATAAATCTGAAAACAAGATGAATAACCTGTTGAAAAACTGTTGCCTATGTTTGGTTTTTTTGCTGTACTGTTAGCTCTCCTGTTGTAGCTCCAGCTAAGTCCATTTTTTATGGTCAGATTGTGTTAAAACAAAGCTCTGATTAAAGTGTAATAACAAAGCTTCAGACGGACACCACTAAAATGATATCGATTTGCTTGGAATGTTCCAGAGTAGAGCATTAAATGGATCTTTCTCCATGGAAATGAGATGGACAGATCTGTGGAGAGGAGACTGCTCAAAATAAAAATGCAATGTATATATTTTTTTCCAGCCATTAAAACATGTATAATTAGATAAATGCACAGTATCTATAAGTCTTAATAAGAGACATTCAAGGCTAAGCAATAAGATCTCCATGGAGACAAGAAATGTCCCACATTGCACTTTTAATAGGCAAAGTTTTGGACAATAGCACGGTAGAAAACAGTGGTGATCAGCTGTCAGCTCTGCAGTGGTAATGTCATTCCTTCACCTGTACCTGTGATGCTGTAAACAACCAGGGAGCGGGTTTCATATCTACAGAGCTGTGTCCTGGGGCGGCGGGGCTCACCCGATGGGAGAGTCAAAGGGTGCGCGCAGACGGGTGCAGATAAGGGAACAGCGGAGGATGATAAATACTCCGAGGAGAGAGACTGAGATTAGGCTCCTCGGTGGAGATGAATGAGGAGAGTTTGTTTGTGTGGAAGTCTATGCAAATGTGATGGAGCCTGACAGATTTGAGCTGAAACTGTACAATGTCAAAAGACTGAGGTTCAAATGACTTTACTGTTTTTTTTGCAATTATCTCCATGTGATCGAGTTGGTTTATTTATTTATTTATTTATTTATTTGTCTGTGGACAGGATTTCTCGGAAACTACAGGCCGTATCTTCATGAAATTGTCACCAGAGGTAGATCTTGGTGCAGGGGCGACTCCGTAAAATTTTGGTGATGATCCGGATCCAGATCTGGATTCTGTGTCCGTGTCATCCCTTGGTGGAGATCAGAAATCTCAGATTGCTCTTGTTTTGACTGTTTTAGCATTGTTAAAGAATCTATATTACGGAAAATGAACTCTTGTGAGCTTTAAACCCTGCTATAATAGTGTTACCTCTAAAAAACAGACCTGTAGTTGTGTTTTGTTTCATTCACACATGTTTGAGTAATCTGCATTATTAGTTTGTCTACATCTCCAAATCTTAAAATGCTCTGTTCCACCTTGTGATGTCATGAAGCTGTAGTTTTCAAGTTAATTTCATAGACCGACCAGCAAAGAACAATTAAATTCTTGAATTGGTGATAATTTATTTCTCAAACAAAGGGATATGGGGAGTAAAGAAACTCTTCCCCATAACCCCAGCATGGGTTGGGCAGATGGGCAACGTAAAACCAACATTAAACGGCGTCAGACTTTGTGTTCTGCTGATATTTTCTTTAATTTCACGTGTTTCTGCTTAGTTTGTTGCTTGTGCTGCTGTAGCTGGACTATTTTGACCTTTGACCCGAGGCTGCGTTGCTTTCTCAATTATTGGTTCTGCTGCTCTTCATTTAGGCTCCGTTATTGAACCAAATTATGATGGTTGACAAATTAAACTTTTGAGGAGTAATTAGGAAGTAACGTACTGCACAAATTTTAAGACCTAGATGAAAAATGCAAGACTGTTGAAGGTATTATTCATAAATTCACTGCTTTTAAGACTTTTTAACCCTGCTTTAGTTCAGTGAAATCATCCAAATGATTCAAGTGAAGGTGCATGGAGAACAGTGGAGCACTTCCTGTATTACCACATAACATCACCAGGTGGAACCGAGTGTTGGGCCGTTTAAGTAATTAGGCTCAAAATAGGTCCCATAGGCCCCATTACCTCATCGTTTTTTGCAGTGTCGTGTATATAGTATTACTTGTATGCAGATCAGCGGTGGAGCAGTGGCGAGAGGGAGCAGATTAAACCAGATGCCCTTCCCTGATAGTCCCTTGTAGAGCGCAGTAGCAGCACTGCGGCAGAGGTGATGGATGAGGAGAGAGTCCTGGTCACGCCTCATAGACTTGTGCTGAGGGATGCTCTTATCCCCTCTACTGTAAATACTGAGCCTGCCTGTAGTTCTGTTGTACTTCTATTATTATCTACTGTATACTCTGTGTCCTTCATGTACTTTACTGTCCATGTTCAATACACTGTTTGTTGGGAAGTATTACTCATGGTGCAGTGTTAGTAATGAGAAACATGAGCAAGACCAGAGCGTAAAGACTACAGAAGGTGAGTCTGTGCATTGGTTTGGTCCTGGTTTAGTCCTGCATTGGTCTGATTTATTCCTGATTTAGTCTTAGTTTAGTTCTGGTTTAGTCCTATAGGTCCTGGTTTAATCTTGGTTTAAACTCCACGTATGTTACGTTTTCTAGTCCTGGTTTAGTCCAGATTTATTAGTCCTGGTTTAGTCCGAGTCTAGTACTGGTTTAGTCCAGGTCTACTCCTGATTTATTCCTGGTTGAGTCCTGGTTTGGTCCTGTTTTAGTCCTGATCCAGTACCTTTCTGAACACAAAGGCCTCCTCATTGTAGGCAAAGTTCCGTCCTGTTTTAGTCTTGGTTTAGTCTTGGTTTAGTCCTGTTTTAGTCCTGTTTTAGTCCTGGTTTGGTCCTGTTTTGGTCCTAGTTCATTCCTGGTTCAGTCCTGGTCTAGCCCAGTTTGAATCCTGGTTTGGTCCTGGTTTAGTCCCAGTCTAGTACCTTTCTGAAGACAAAGGGCTCCTCGTTGTAGGCGGGGTTTAGTCCGTTGTTCATGACCATTCGAGTGCGGAACTCTTTACGGATCGTGTCTGTGGGGAGGCCATACATGTCCACCTCCACGTATGTGCCGATCTTCTTATCCGACAAGAACTGACCCGAGAAAACCTACAAGGAAATGTTTTAAATGTATTTATTGAATTTATTTAAAATGTATTTCATTCAGTTTGTTACTGTGTTTTATATTCAGGGTTATTTGAATCTAAAATGAGAGAGTAATGTGTAATGCTGATATATAAGGGAGACTGTAGTTTTTTTATCTAAGTATTAATGTGAGAAAAAAGAAAAGTTAAAATAGTTTCTTGTGATTTTTTTTATATATAATCTCAATCAAAAGTATCTAAGTATTAATGTGAGATTGTGATTTTTTTTTATATATAATCTCAATCAAAAGGCAGATTTAGAATGAACAAATATGAACTGAACCTAGTTAAATGTATCTGAAAGAGTTAAAGGTGCACTATGAATCTTTTTGGTGAGGGGTCTGTCACTTGCTGGTTTCTACGGAGATCGGATTTATTTAAATTTTTGTCACTGCTTTGCCTGGAATGTCCCACAGTATGACAATAAAAATCTCTGCTTCATATTTATTCAATTACAGGTGGTTTTATAGCTCAAAAAAACCTAGAAAAACTGTCTGACTGTGAGCGGAGTCGCCTCCCCACAGATCTGACCTGTAACTTGGTCTGGTTTAGTCTCCATGGAGATAGAAAGGTTTAATACCGTACTGTGGAACATGCCAGACAAAGCAATGAATGACCAGAAAAGTTACACAATGCACCTTTAAAGAATCTAGGTCTGAAAAATGTGTTCAGTTAAAGTTAATAGTATGAATTATATTGAGCTAAAATAATGAGCTAATGCTGTTTAAATGTGATGTAACAGTGGCTGCAGTGTTCCTCTACACTGGTACAATGCAGCTCGACACAGTGGAGTTTATGCACTACAGTAGATTTCCCCATTACCTGGACACTGCAGGTAGCAGCAATGACGCCATCCACTGGTGTTTCTGAGAAAGGGTCAAACGTTCTGTCCGACCTCCTCATGAAATCCGGCTTCAGCAAATACCTGAGGAAAACACAGATACGACAGTCAGCAAAATGAAATGTAAAGTCGCCATTTCAAAACATCTGGATCTGAGCACTACGCTGTAAAAAGTACTAGTGAACTCAGTCAAAATATGAAGAGTATTTAACCTATACATTATTGTTTATATTTTATTATAAGACGTATTTGGTATTATTAGTAGTTCTAATATGAGTTTCCCCACAATGTTCATGTCAGTAACTTTATAGATTAAAATAAATAAATAAATAAATAACTCTGAAAAAAGGAAGAGCCTGCATTTTTGTCATTTCAGTTTCTATTTCTTCAAAAATAAATAAATAAATAAATAAATAAATAAAAGAATAATGATGATGATAATATTAATACAGATAGAAGTGTAACTAATTTGCATCATCAGCCCCTCCAACCACCATCACATTCATATTAGGCAATGTGGGTGAAGTGTTTTGCCTAAGGACACAACAACAGTTTTTACCACTTACTGTGGCACCTGATATTCCCAGCAGTCTACCATCCAAGACCCACGAGGTTTGGCCACAATCTGACTCCATACAAAAACGTGTTCCCACAGGTGCACGAACACTATATACAAAGGACTAAACTTGGACCAAAAACTGGACTGAGCTGGGTTAAAACCAGGACCAAACCAAGACCAAACGTAAATGCATCCAAAAATACTTGAATCCACGTTAAAAATTCAAGTCAGTGTCACTAATATAGATTTTTCTTGGTGCTCCTCCTCTGCAGCGGTAATGGTCTTTATAATGAGTGGGTATTAGAGACAGCACGGTGCCCTGGGGCCACACGGGGCTGCACTGTAGGGGGCAGTAATGAGATGTGACAGGCTTTATTTGACGGGTCTAATGGAGGAGAGAAGGAGACAAACGGACAGGAAGTGAAGAAGAGGTGAAGAAGAAGACGACAGGAAACTCACCCGCAAGAGCCGTTGTACTCAAACTTCCCCTGGTTCAACTGCATGGCCAGATCTGAGAGAGAGAGAGAGAGAGAGAGAGAGAGAGAGAGAGAGAGAGCGAGAGAGAGAGAAATAAATAAAGAGAAAGAGAGAGGGGAAAAGAGTGAGGGTTGAAGAGAGAGGGAGAGAGAGACAGAGTGAGGGTGGAAAAGAGAGACAAATAAAGAGAAAGAGAGAGACATGGTTCAAACAGAGGAAGGGAGAGAGAGAGAGAGAGAGAGAGAGAAAGG
>JACN01101670.1:0-28308 GCA_000787155.1 Scartelaos histophorus
TGGACACTAGGGGGCACCACGGTCCTTATCAAAAACATACCTTGAGTTTTTTATTCACACATATGTAATACACAAACTCTGCATATTTAAACTTTTTACTTTTTACTACATATTTAGAGTTTTTCCACAAACAGAAAACACTTTTAGACTTTGTAATGTCAATGTGATAATACCGGAAAACCTTCACTCATCATTTTGATCATTTCAGCCCTGGAATTGGTCATTTCTGTAGAACTAAAGTAAAAAGTAGCGGTTCATTTTAAAACATAACATCACAGCGTGTGATGACTGAGACATGTGTTAATATTAATGTGAAATTGTTTGTTTTTAAGAGAAAATTTTATTCTTTTTTCCATGTTCATGTTTTTGAAAATATTTAAAATAGCACTTTGTTTTTCATCCTTAAAAATCTCGGCGTAATTTATTATTTTATGGCAGATTCAGACCTTTGAGACGACATTTAAAAGTTTAATGAAATTTGCTAAGCGTTACATTCTGCTTTCATTTACATTTTTTCCACAGCCTCTCATAACTTTTTGGAACTTGCGGTTGTAAAATTAGTATCTAGTTCATGTAGCCCTCCCTATCTCTAGAGACACCCCAGCTAAGATATTTGACTGGCTGCATTAATTACTGCCACTTTCAAAAGGTTGTGTTTACTTAAAAATGTGAGCAACTCAGTGAGGAAACAACTACAAAAAATCAGAAAAGCGGTATAATTTTGTAATTGTGTTTTTTGCCTACTACCTCCTTATAACAATAGCCTCAAATCATGTCATTGTAACCAATAATTAGCGTCCCCTGACTCCTCAGTAATTGTTAGATATGAATTGAGTGAGTGGGCCATAAAAATAACAAAAAACAACATTGCTTCAGCTAAAAACGGTTTGCTATATCTCCCATTTTAAAGAATATGCATGCTGAATTTTATGTTTTTGGGTTTTTTTAGCTTTACTTTTTATTGCTCCAAAAACATACCTGGAGTTTTATTTTGTTTCATTTATCAACAAATGTTTGGTTAATCCCGTTTACAAGGTTAAATTTAAATTTTCCAGGTATCTGTACTATTTCTGCTGAGGTTTTGAATCCATAAACAATCACTCATTCATTTTTGTAGTCAAAGAAACATGTCCCTATCATAATCCTAATGTTTTAATGCATTTATTTTGTATTGTTCATTCCCACTCCTTACAGTAGAGGGCGCTCCAGTATGTTTCCAAATGTAGATGTTATTTGAAGGAGGTGTCCAAAAGCATTCAATGGATCCGAAACTTCAAGATCGTTGGATAGTGTGGAGAACTAACGATTAGCCTTTCCAACTTGGAGATAAGACAGTTCTTGTACGTGGAAGTAATTAATTAAATAATAACACATATGAACACACTGTTGGATCTGATATGAGAATGTGTTAATTATGATAACCCTGACTGGAGATGGAGGAAGGCCGGGGCGGAGCTATCACGTCTGAAACATACAGACTTAGAGAGACTCACATCATGTTTTATTACTTAAGTTTGATCCGTGAGCTTTTGGCTTCACACGACTTTCCATTTAGTGCTGTCGCCATGACAACTGAGGACACCAGCATTGTGCTACTGAGGTAAATGCTGAGAAAGTTTGGCAAGTGGCAAAAATACCAAATATCAATCATTCTGTCTAAAAAGATTGATGTGCATTACTTATAGACATGCATATTATAATTGCAAAATGAACTATGTCGGCATTAAATAGATAAAACCGGGAGGAAGGGGATGTACTATGTGGGAGTTTATGGTATCTTAGTCCAAACTGGCTTGGGCGTGGTGACAGTGATCACAATTTTTAATGAAATCAAAATATGCTTTGGTGGCAATTACCAAAAAAAAACTTTGGAATTACAATAAGGTGGGTATTTTTAATGAGATGTTTTCTATCCCAGATGGTTGTAGCAAATTAAAGACATTTTGTGTTCATGTATGGTGGTCAATTTTAAAATATATATATATTTTTTAAAAATATGAAACCAGCTGGTGTAGACAAATTATTTACGGTAACAAAATATACTTTTGTTGAAGTTATGATACACATAAACATACAGAACTGAGAATAAAATATGTAAAAATGTTGCAGTTTGTTCATTTCATTTACATCATGTTTGCCATAATGTTTATTGCAGCAAAGATAAATGCTAAAAATGCACATACAAGCAGAAACTATATACGGTACAGATTGTTTTTTATACCAGATGCCCCGATCTTGGGAACAGAATAAGCTAACTTCCCATTAGTTGTGCCTGTTTTTGATCAATGAAAAACAATATTTGTCAAAAACACAATAAAAGTCAGTTGGGGTCAGTAGATGCATTACTGACCACTCCTTCCTCTTGACCCTGACCCTTCCAAACACAGGAGGCTATAGGGCCTTATTGTTCTCAAGAGACGTGTTAAGAATCCTGCTTGTATTATGGCTTTCTTTCTGCCCAAAGGTTGAAGTCTGGGGAAATATATACTTTTTTATACTTTCCAAACAAAAAGAATTTCACAGTTGCAACATTTTCTTTTATTGCACAATCCTGTACTTTCTTTCTCTTCAAAAGTCAATAGAAAGTTGGACCATGCAGGAGACGAGCCCCTTTGCCCTGGGCTGGAACAGAGCCTCGGGGAGCGGAGAGGAGGCCAGGATCCTACGAGCCTTAGCTTCAGAGGGGCAGAGGTCTATTTTTAATGACAACTCAAACGCCGCTACAAAAGTGTGTTATGAACGGCCAAGTCTGGAGCAGATGTTTCCCTGTGTAGGAGGGTTTTAGGAAAGTCAAACTACTAAAAGAGAGACTGAGCAAGGTTTCCCGCTGCATAATGCTCTCAAGTTTATGCAAGGTAAGTATTTGATAATACTTTAATATAAGGTGCACTGTGTAACTTTTCTGCAAGGCGGTCAAGTACCAGTGTGTCTCGAGACGTCTCCATGGAGATAGATCAGTTTAATGCCATACTGTGGAACATGCCAGATAAAGAAATTTGTATTTTGCAGTGAAATCAAAATATATAAATACATTTTTTGGCACAATGTTCAACAGGTACTATGATAACACAATAGATGCATGAGCAAAATCTGTCTAAAATTTAAAAAAATATAAATAAAATTAAGTAACAGAGCTTTAAACATAGCAGTGCTTCCAGTTAGCTTCACAATTCCAGGGAATGTTGATTGCAAATTATCAAATGAAACAAACAAATGTTACATCGCGCATCTTTAAAACTATGATTTTTTCTTTAGATATGTCCGTAGTTCTTGTGAATCAGTAAAAGACAAAATCACCACTATTTTATCGTCCGTGTAAAAGTATTTGAACTTGTCAGCAGAAGTAGAAGATCTCTTCACCTTTCCAAACAGAATAAATGGACTGCTTTGATGCACCTTTCAAAATGCCAGACAATGGCTTTTAGTGGTAAAGGGTAAAGGTCGAGGAGGGGTCAAGCGGGGGTGAAGTATGGAGAAGAGTGGACTGTGAGAAAGAGAAACTGGACTTGAGACATGAGACATCGGGTCCGTAACCTTAAAATGTCTCACGCACCTGAGACTATAGAGCTATGAACAGTCAATAACTCACTACTACAACCACCAGAGTGTTCGCTTTGACTGTTTTAAAGACTAAACACATTTGAGTTACATATGCACCAATCACATGAAAAGAATCTGCTTGTCGCCATGGAGATGTTAACGCTTAGCCTGGAATGTTAAATAATATGACTTTAAACGCATTTATCTCCACGCAGGTCAGATTTGTGGAGATGTAATTGAAGCTGTTATGGAAAGCCTTAAGCCATGTTATAATACATGCTCATGCTCAAAAGCACAACTCAAATTTAGTTTTGTTTCTTTCAGACGTGTTTGAGTTACTCGTCTGTCTACAAAACTCAAAATGCTCCACATAGTAACATCATGAAGCAGTAGTTAGTAGTTATTAGCTATCTTTTATCTTTAGTTCAGCAGAGATTCCAGGGCTGAAATTACCGTATTTTTTGGACTATAAGGCGCGTCTAAAATCATTTCATTTTCTCAAAAATCAACAGTGGCCTTATAATCCAGTGGCCTTATGTATGACCTTTGGTTGTGTTTACGAACATCTAACCGATTTTATGTTGTCCACATTACGGCTAATAACGTATTACTCCGTGAGTCGCGTGGGTTATAACTCAAGTTATAACTGGTGCCTGCGTTAAGGCTAGTTCCCTGACTAATTAGAATCCACAGTATCCTTGTTTTGGTTGATCTCGTTGCTACACACAAGTACACACAGGCTGTAGCTCACCATAGTAGCTCCGGAAATACTAGACGCTATTTTATTATATTTTAATACTGGACTCAGATACACAGAAATCCTCATTTGCTTATTGCGCCTTATAATCCGATGCTCCTTATGTGTGGACAATGGCAGCAATTGACGTATTATTTGATATTGCGCCTTATAATGAGCTTTATAGCCCGAAAAATACGGTATCCAAATGATTCTAGTGAAGGTGTGTGGAGTTTAAGAACACAGTGGAGCACTTCCTGTACCATATGACATCACAAGGTGCAACAGTGAGTGAGTGTTACCCATTTGAGAGAAAAACACAGCTTATATATGCAGGGTTTGCGTTTTAAACATATGGGAATGAAACAAAATGTAACTCCAGGTATGTTTAAGAAGAGGAAAAAACATTATAATAACACATAAAAAATGCTGTAATATGGGCCCTTTAAATAAACACATGATAAAGCTGCACAAGCAAATCAATAACACGTTCATGGAGAGAATTTGGTAAAGGAGCCTCTACCAAAAAGTTCCACAGTGCACCTTTAGGTTGATTTCAATGTCAATATCAATATACAAACTGTGTATTGTGATGCTACCTTCTCGCCAAGACTTTGCCCTAATTAGTATTTTCCCCGACGAGCACATTTTGAGCCAATGCTATCACGCATATTTGGCTCCGCTGTCAGTATTGTTGAAAGCAAATGCATAATTAATGTCATGTCCAATATCACTGCGACCTTCTCCCCGTGTCCTCTCCTCAAAATGCCATTGTCATTTTTTTCCAACTGTTTTCACTGAACCAGGACAGTCTGAGCGTCACATTTGCCCTGGTCTGGTCCACGCTTGAGCTTAGACAAAATGTATATTCAAGACTAAAGTTGCTAAAGTTCAAGACTAAAGTTGCTAAAGTAGAAGTGGGAGGAACCAAGGAAGACCCAGGATACGCTAGAGGTACTGGAGGAAGTGAAGAAAATGGATGGATGAAGTAGAAGTACATATCCAAAGTAAGAGTAAAAAGTATCTTGTTAAACTATATAGTAAAAGATTGGGCATAACAGCTGATTTATAGTTTGAAGTCAATGAAATGTGAGGCACAAAACCTGAACAAAGTAAAGTATTTTAAAAGAATAGACCAGAAATTTTTCAAAAATTATATCTGTAGGAATAGTGAAAGAAACACAAATGGCATTTACAGGTGCACTGTGGAACTTTCCCGACGGAGGGTCTGACAAATGCTTTTCTCCATGGAGACATAATTGCTTTGTCTGAAATGTTTCACAGTATGATACATCGTTTTCTCATCAGGGATACCAAACCAGATCAAGTTACAGGTCAGATCTGTGGAGAGGCGACCCCACTCAGTCAGAATGCTTGTTTTTCTGGGTATTTTGAGCTTTACAAAACCATCTGTAATTTTATAAATGTAATGTTAGAACTTAACTTTAATGTTATACTGTGGCACATTTTACAGCAGTGGTCCCCAACCCCCGGGCCACGGACCAGTACCAGTCCGTGGGTCATTTGGAACCGCACAGAAATGAATAGAATAAATAACTTTATTTGTTTCAGAATCTGAAAGATATTTTATTTTGAAAAATGACCCGATTCTCTGTTACATCCGTCTATGTCACTCTTGACGCAGGTCCAGGCGCTAAAATAAAACCCAGGAGCAGCATAATGAGTAAAAAACAAACGTCTTTGGAAAGTTTCTTTGCAAAGGGGAAAAGGCCCAGCCAGGAGACAGAAGAGGAGTCTACGACTTCCAAGAAATAGAAAGCTACATTTAATAGACAATATCAGGAGTCCTACTTAAAATACGGATTTATCCCAACAGGAGATTCCCACTGCACCGAGCTGCTCTGCATAATATGCGGCGACCGGCTCTCGAATGAGGCAATGAAGCCCTCAAAACTGCTTCACCACTTGGAATGCAGCTCATATCATATTATTTTGTTGTATTTATCCACCACACCTTAAACGCTGGTCCCTGAAAATATTGTCTGACATTAAACCGGTTCGTGGGGCAAAAAAGGTTGGGAACCGCTGATCTAGAGCAATGACATATCAGTAGAAACAAGCAAGTAACGGACTCATAACTAACCAAAAAGTTACATTGTGCAGCTTTAATCGTTTAATATTGTAACCATAATGCTTATTGGGAGTACTGCGAAATATGTTACTACAGTAGGAGTAAAAGTATATAGTTAATATAACTGAATACCCATGTCTGGTCTGGTCCATGTTCACACTTGGTTCATTATCCCAACCCAAAAAAGCCCAGACGGAGCGTGTATTTCTGTCGGTCCATGTTCCTATAACGTTAGTTGTGTAGCTTGCGGTGTGCGTCTTGTTATCTTAAGAGCAAACAATGGCTAGCAGCACTCCGGCTCACGTTATTTATTTTTAAAACGCACTTTCCTTCCATCTCCGACCGGAGCGAGGGGGGAAAACACACATCTCATGGCAAAGAATACTGACAAAAATCTGCAGGGCTCCCAGTAGGATGGAGCCGGCAGAAGGAGCTCAGTGGAGAGTCAGCACTGTGCACCGGCTCCT
The DNA here is from genome assembly GCA_000787155.1 of Scartelaos histophorus. NCBI lineage: Eukaryota > Metazoa > Chordata > Actinopteri > Gobiiformes > Gobiidae > Scartelaos > Scartelaos histophorus. The sequence continues at coordinate 6,836 of JACN01101670.1, forward strand.
CGGGGGAATATCTCAGCACAATAGAACAAGAGAAGGAGAACAGACACACACTCTTCATACACTTTCACTGCATAATCTGACTGCTGTATTAGCCAAACACTCGCAGAAATGGCCCTCATCCACACACTGTTGATATTATAAAGCGGCTAGTTAATAAATAAAATGCCGGATATATTAAAAGGCCCATATGACACTCGTTTCTGATCTTGTTTCCTGATCAAAACGTATCTGGAGTTGTGTTTTATTTCATTCGCTCATGTTTAACGCACAAAATCTGCATATTTAGACAGTGCAGTGATACAGGAAGTGCTCCATAGCGTTTGTAAAGTCCACACAGCTTCATTCGAATCATTTGGATAATTTCGGACCTGGAATTTCCTCTACATAACAAAAGGAAAAAGGAAATGCTAACGTGAAAACTACCACAAAATGACATCACAAGGTGGAACAGAGCATTTTGAGTTGTGGAGATGCAGACAGACTAATATTTAAGCATGAGGAGGTAACAACATTATAACTCAAGATTAAAGCTCACAGGAGTCAGTTTTGCGTAATATAATACCTTTAAAGAAGATTATTGTGAGTGTGCTAAAGTTATAACACCCCTGGATCATTATGTTATAATTTGAACACTTTAAATCTCAATATAGATCTGGAACGACCTGGTAAAAAAAAAAGTCTGCTCACGTCCTTGAAAACTGCAGTACCCAATGGGAGCCGATGTCGCTGTAAACATCAGATGCTGCTGTTGACACCATCTATGGAAAGCTGCAGATCACAGCAACAGCGACAGACGTATCACCAATTAAGAAAATAAAATTGGAGAATGAAGTAAGCACAGAGCAGCGGGCATATGCCGGTGGTGGTGAAAACAGAGTGATCATAGCAGTGACGTCTTGAAGAGAAAAAAGATTAAACATGGCTGAATCATGGTAACTACAGCTTCAAGAGGGTAGGCGAGGAGGGGGAACAACTAGAACACAGTTAAAAGTCTAAAAGCTGATTTTGCTTAATGCTTTGAAAAAAAAAAAAATTACCGTATTTTTTGGACTAAAGGTGCATCTAAAACCATTACATTTTCTCAAAAATCATGAGTGCGCCTTATAATCCAGTGGCCTTATGTTTGAGCTTTGGTTGTGTTTAACCTCCAACCGATTTTATGTTGTAACATTACGGCTAATAAGGTATTAGTGGGCGAGTCAGGAGGAGTAATATGTTGGCGACATATAGGGCGACTGTGCAACATACCGGTAGTTCTGCCGTGTGCTGTACAAGGACCCAAAATGCCACGATTACCATGCAGATTTCAGGTTTTGTATTTTTGTGTTAAAACTGAACAATGTTGAGAGGGATCCGGGCATGTTTGATGCCCAAATCACCCAACTGTTAAACTTGTATTTTTGTGTTAGCTACAACTGAGAGTTATTGTAAATTACCTGAATAAAGTTCGATTTATCCACGTATTTTGTTTCTCTTATTGCGCCTTATAATCCGATGCGCCTTATGTGTGGACAATGACACAACTGACATATTATTTGTAGCCCGAAAAATATGGTAATCAGCTTTTTACTGCAATATAAAAGTGTGGCAAGTCCTTGTTGCTGCAATATAAAAAAAATGACAGATTCTATACCAGAAAAATGTCATGGTGCATCTTTATTTAAGACCTCTTTAAAGATGGAGTGCCATTTAATTACACTTTAGTTTGAATTGTTAATATGCAACCTAAAAATAATGTGATTCTGTATTTTGAGAACTACACAGAAGCAACTACAGAACAGTGCTTATTCAATGCACCTCTGACTGACCCCTCAGACCTGTGCATGAGAGGTTTGTTATTTGCTTGTGGTTCCTGCTGTAGCACACCACACATCATCAGTCTGTGTGGTCTGAGCTCCCGGACTGAGGCGGCATTGTGTTCAGAGCAGCAGCCAAGGACCAAGGACAGTCTCTCCTCCCGCTGCTTCCACGCGCTCCCTCCCCTGCTCCCGTAAACTCTCCGAGGGTTTCTATCACTCGCTGAAGCGTTCTTGGAAACACCAGAAGCCTGCGTCCTGAGGGAGAAGCTTCTTGGACACGCAGCTGCCTCATCCATCCACGTTACCGACCCGTCCAGCTCTCCTGTTATGGAGATGAGGACGCTGGCTTCTCCGACTGAAATAGTCACTGGTGTGGACAATACGGTCTCTTGCGCAAAAGAAAACTATTATTCATCACAAGATATAATATTTTGTTTCACCTTCAATGGATAAAACTACTGGACGTGTGGAAGTTCAGTCTATTTATCATTTAAGCCTATTTTATATATGTTTATGCAAGGATTAGTTGTTTATTTGACAGGGATCGTGCAGCATTATTCAAAGAAACATACAAGAAATGCTTTGTACTAGATTGCAGCGCTCAGAACTAATTTCCATCTGCAGACCCTGAGGCATACAATACATTGAATACATAGTAAGTTGTAGTGTTATGTTAGGTTATATTATGCTACGTGTGTTATAATTGCACTTTTTTCCATTGCACGTACCAATATATACAGTTTATGTTGATGTAAAATGTTATAATATACAGATTTTAAGTCAATACTGACAAAAACATAATAAATTCAAAGTATGATTCCCATATTCTCAATACTTTTCAAGCATTGAGTTATAACACAACATTTATAGGGTTTAAACTGGAATAATTATGAAATTATGAAATACAAACAGGTAGTAGAGACAATACTGATATTCGCAAAGTAGTAGGGGTTTTAGTAGTAGTAGTAGTAGTAGTAGTAGCAGCAGTAGTACAATAGTCATAGTAGTAGTAGAGACAATACTGATATTAGCACAGTAGTAGGGGTTTTTGTAGTAGTAGTAGTAGTAGTAGTACTAGTAGTAGGTAGTAGTAGTAGTGGTAGTAGTAGTAGTAATAGTAGTAGTAGTAGTAGTAGTAGTACAATAGTCATAGTAATAGTAGAGGCAATATTAGTATGGGTAGTAGTAGTAGTAGTAGCAGCAGTAGTAGTATAATAGTCATAGCAGTAGTAGTAGTAGAGACAATTACAATTATTAGCACAGTAGTAGGGTTTTTTGTAGTAGTAGTAGTAGTAGTAGTAGTAGTTGTAGTTGTAGTAGTAGTAGTAGTAGTAGTATAATAGTCATAGTAGTAGTAGTAGTAGTAGTAGAGACAATATTAGTATGGGTTTTAGTAGTAGTAGAAGCAGTAGTAGTACAATAGTCATAGTAGTAGTAGTAGAGACAATATTAGTATGGGTTTTAGTAGTAGTAGCAGCAGTAGTAGTATAATAGTCATAGTAGTAGTAGTAGAGACAATTACAATTATTAGCACAGTAGTAGGGTTTTTTGTAGTAGTAGTAGTAGTAGTAGCAGCTAGTACTATAACTATAACTATAGTACTATTAATCCTTATAATGTTTTCGTATTTTTAAATTTTGCATTGCCCTAAACAGTTCCACCACTTGTGTCCACATCCGTGCCTCGTTCGTTCTTTCTATCGTATCTTTCTTTTGTCTGGAGGGTCTTATCCCCTCATGGCCTCCCTCTCTCTCTCTCTCTTCCTCTTCCTCTTCCTCTCTCTTCCTCTCTTCCTCCCTCGCTCACTCACTATCTCTCTTTTTCCTCTTCCTCTCCGTCTAATCTCCAGCTGCATCTTTTTTGTCCTGGATGGCTGAACTACCAGTATGGCGCTGCCTTATCTCTCTGATCCTATCGCAAACTTTTCATATAAAGGAATAAACTCCAAATAAAAACCAATCGTGCTCATCTTTAGGCGCCATCTTTTCGAGGATATTGCTCTCATTAGCCCTCGGTAATCATTTCAAAGTAGCGATAAATGTTTTCACTTGCCGGAGATTAAAAGGCTTTTTCTGTATTTATTTCCAGACGCTGATCAAATTATGGCTTTGCTTGCTGTGCCATAGATCACATCAAAAGCACTGCTTATCGTGTAATGATATGCTCTATAAAGATAAGAGCCCCAGTCCCGTGAGGAGCGAAAACTCATCCACCACTCCAATTGGAAAACATATACAAACAGGACGTAAAAAAGTGTGGAAGTTCTGCTTAAGAAGAAGATACTTTTACTCTGTAGTATCAGAGTCGAGACCAGGCAAATAGTTAAACGTAACTTCAAATATGATATAGTAATGAAGTAAAAGTAGAAAAATATGGGAACATTTGGGTCAAAGTTACAACAAAAAGACAAATACAGAACAAGACATAATAGTAAAATGCATTATCTACATGGAAAAATGGCTCATTTTAGTTATACTTTATAAAAACTACCTTAAGAAATACTACAGTCATTTTTAAAGAAGGAATATTTTACTTCTGTGGGGTATCACCATGTTACCATTTATTGTTTCAATTAAATTTTTGTGTCCCTTGCTCTCTGCGCTAAGTCACTCCTCCTGCAGAGCGCTAGCACAACCCAACCAGAGTGCATGTCACTAATGAAACTACTGCATATTGCATCATGTTTGCATAGTGTTTGTTGTCACGTTCTCATATATTAATGAAAAAAACTGCGGTCTGGAAGCAGGGGTGACATGGGCTTGTGGGCTGAGCTGCTGCAGTATCATAATAACTGTAAGATATGGATATGATATAAGATTTACCCAAGTTTCTAGATCAAGAAGCACTTGAAACACTGCATCAACAGCCAACTCAACCAGTACAGTCACAGAAGGCAAGACAGACCAGGTGTCTTGCCCAAGGGTACTGCAGTTACCGTGGCTGGAGCAAAAATCAAACTGCCGGCCATAAGTTTAAGAGCAGTTTTCCTTGAGAATATCTCCTTGTAGTCATTTTGAAGAAACAATCCTCTGGCTGTAGTCACGAGACAAAGCACAAGAGAACTGGGCCAACATCAGAGCGGTGAAAAGGGCATTTAAAGAGTTGCAGACAAAGCGTGGCTGTGGGTCTGACTCTAATGATATGCCCCGCGACGATAAGAGCTAATCACACGAGGAGGAGAAAACAGAAGAAAGACCAAAACATAAACACGCCGTCTCTAGAAAGTGTTCCCATGTCATACTTTACTTTAAACTGCGCAGGCTGCTCATTTAACCGGCCCTAAACATAGCGCACGGAGTCTCCCAGGAGCCACTTTTCCTGCTAAACCTCACATGCTGTAGGAGAAGACGCATAAAAGGGAATTAAACTCGCAAATGACGCTCCGACGTAAGCCTCCTAGTGGTCGAGTTGAGAATTACAGCGATGCAATAATGGAAAAAGTCCTCAATATTAATTAAAAAATGACACGTTTAGAAATGTACTTGAGTAAAAAGTATTTCACACATTTTGAGAACTGTTAAATGTAGTTAATAATTAGCAATATGAATCATTGTCTTCATTCTTTGTGTGAAATTTGTATGTAAAAACAGATTTGTACTAAAAATTACCCTGCAGATCATATGAAAAGTACTTTTTACTTGACTTTTCTGTCCAGTTGCAGATTTCTCCATAGAAAAGGATATTCTTCTAAGTTAAGTAAAAGTATCTTCCTTAAAATACGCAAAAACAAACCAACAAGTGAAGTATATTATTTTTACTTTTGTACTTTACTACTATCCCCCGCAGGTCTGCTGAAAAGTCTTGCCTCGTTTCACCCTTTGCCAAATGGTCCTGAATCAGTGGATAAACAATGACTTATACTTCTGAAAATCCTCTTTTGGCTCATGACTCACACCTCTTTCCCGCTCAATTAAGCTTCCGACAAAAATCCAGCAAAACCCACAAACTTAAAGTGCTCCTGTTGTCACAAAAGTTAGGATTTATCTAACCTTTCAGACTCAGGCTCATGGAGGGAAGAAAGAGAGAAGCTTTGGGGATTATTTAGCGCTGACCCAAATAGTGGTGTAGGAACGGCCCCTTTTCTACTGGTTCAAAGATCTCGGGTCTTTTTTGACTGGGTTTAACAGAAGACGGGAGTTAACGCGGCGGAACAGTGGAGCCAAATGAGCGCCAGTTTAGCGGCTAATTCCTCTTGACATCCGGACATGATCCCAGAACCTTTTAGTCCGACCGCAAACGCTGAGCTCACGTAACACGCGATTTTCTCTGCACCTGCCACTCACCCGTTTTACATTTACAAATCTGAAAAGTTAAAAGTTGGAACACTGTAAAATTGTGAATCATTTGCGTGAATCATACCGCATTTAATCCTCTAAAGACAGGTGAAAATGAGACGTTCTAATAATTCATGAAGAAATGATTCGTCACCGCGACAATGCAGGAAAATGCATCACGACAACAAAGAAAAGCCAAGAAAAAATAAGCATTGTGGATGAAAAGGCTCCTATTAGTAACAGATATTATGTGCTGGAAATGGAATATTTTCAATGTTCTGGTAAAATTCTCCCCTTTTATTTTATTTATACAGTTGTAAAAGTGTAATTTGTGACTTTTTTGTCTCCATGGAGATGTTTTTTTTAATTTTTGCATAAAATATTTCATGCATAATGTGTGAACTTGTATATAATATGTATTTTTCAGGTGTTTGTATTGCTCAAATAATAGTTTAAAAACACATGGATTCGTTCTGCACTTGCCTTTCTGCAGATCTGACCAGTACAAGTCAGACAAGTGATACCTGCTTCACTTTGTCTCCATTTAGATACATATACTGGTGTAATATACTGTTGTATAACGTCATATTGAGGAACATTCCAGATGAAGCTATAAAAAGATGGAAAAAGTAGCAAAACTTCCATTAGAGGTACATACACAGCCTTTAAGCACATTTTGAAAATAGAAAATTATAGATTTTTTTTTTTTTTTTCAAATATTTTCTTGTTGTGTTGCTATTTTCCTTTTGTGCAGTATTTATACAATGAACAGTTTATACTACCTCACCAATCCTTTACCTATACTTAGTCTTTACATTGTACTGAGTGAACAATGCAGCGTGGACAACAGCAGCTTCTATAAGGACTGCTCACTCTGCCCTATAGCTTCCTTTCTCCGTTCACTATGGCAACATCATCTTGACACTTTGGCCTTTGAAACACAGAAGAAACGCTGTGAATGATAAAGTTTTATTGAGCCAACACTTTCTGTGACAGACGTGTGCTTAAAAATAATGCAGGCCAACCTTTGGGGTCGCCATGGCAACTTCTCCTCACACCATCTTCCACCAAGAAGCAAAAAAAAAAAAAAAAAACTTTTACTTATGCCCAGACAACTTGGTGCTATTGAACTAACCGGGTCAGTGAATAGATTCAGGACAAGCGGCTGTACTTTTGTGGATAGCGGAGATAGTTTTAAAAAGTCCAAGGAAAAGAAGCCAGGAAAGGGATAATGTTAAAGTGGTGGTGCTGTATAAATAGCCAGTGGTAATGAGAGGACAGAACACAGCGGGGAAGTACACGAAAGTACTGCAACCATTGTTTAAAAGTCCTCAACTTCACTTATAATAAATCATCCAAGGAGGAGGAGAGAAGAGAGTCACTTTAAACAAACACTGTTCTGGAGGTATGTACACGAGATACAATCAGAGAGTAAAATGCTCACTAATGGCAGCAATGGAAGGGCATCTGGTTTAAACCTTATAACAGTAGAGCTCAGTTCACTGTTTAAAAGGTGCACTGTGTAACTTTTGGTGACCTGCTTCTCTCTATGGAGATGTCGCCCGAAATGTTCCAGATGTTTTTACACTTGTTTATCGCTATGGAAACTGCAGGGGACCAAGTTACATGTCGAATCTGTGGATTTTTCAAGTTTTCAAGTCAATAAAAACTCACGTTATTGAGTAAATGCAAGACGGACACTTTTTTTAATGCCAGACAAAGCGACGTCTCCATAGAAACAGGGAGATTGGTGAACCCCGCGCCAGAAAAGTTCCACAATGCACCTTTAACTTGCAGCTTTGTATGCAGATGATCTGTTGTGGAGATCAGGCGTGGCGTAAATTCAATTTGAAGCGTTTCTTTAAATGAATGTGACAACAGTGAAAAGATAAAAAGTTGAGTCATCCCTTTGTTCTTGGAATTGAACAAAAAAATAAAAAAATCAGCCAATCATTTTATAATTGTAATGATAAATATATCCAGGCTTTTGTTGTCTTTTATTATTATTTTTGCTGCCATTTTGTATGAAACAAGTTGCCTTTTATCTGTGTTAAATTAGCATATATTTCTCAACGCTGATGTTTTCTGTCTATGTTTTGGATTTTCTGCTTCAACATTTTTGAATCGGGGGCACAATATTCCCGCGCCGCGCACCACTTAAGCATTCATCTTTAAAGAGCCATAAATCACACCAGGAAGGAAGATTAGCACAAGGAGGCGCCCATGTAAGTCAGTGTGCTTAAAGTGTGCTCTTTTGTGCCGTCTATGTGCACAGTCTGGCTCACGGTCCCCGGACGCTCCAGCTCCAATAAGCGCCCGGAGAGCACCCAGGGGCCACGGGGGGTCCAAAGGGTAAAGGCTCGTTTAGTTTACATGACAAAGCCCCTGGCGCGATCGCTCTCGACACGGCCCCACAACACGCCGGGTGAACTTGGGGAATCGCGAAAGGTCGACCCCGGCGAGAGCGACGTGTCATTCGCGGCGTCTCCGTGGTGACGAGGGAGAGAGGAGGGGGGCAGGGTCACTTCCACGATGAATCCTGGGCTAATTGCACTGTTTGCGCTGGTGTCCCGTGTCGGTAGAGGCGGGCCAATTCCCAACGCAACGCAAATATCAATCACACTAAATATACGCGACTTTAAACCGGGGAATGTGCCTCGTCTCAAGCCCTCGCAGCCCCATCACGCCCCTAATGGACTGTCGTTTGTACACCACATTGACTCAACTATCGGTTTCAACTGCAAAATGTATACAAACTTGAGCAGAAATACACAAGAAACATAGATTCTGTGTAATGCACATTACACTATTTTCTCATCTGTTATCGTGTTATATCCTCACCAAAAACAGTCAAACTTGTTTAACTCTGCATGTTTCTTCTGTCATGCGGTAATACAGGAAGTGCTCCACTGAGTTTTTAAACTCCACACACCTTCATTAGAATAATTTGCATAGTTTCAGCCCCTGAATAAAGGTAAAAGGAGCTGTTAACTTGACAGATTAGAAGTTTAGATTTTTGATGAAGTAACGTTCTAACCTGGCTTAAGAGTCAATTTCGCATAATAGGACCTAGAAAGATATGTTTTTGCACACGTCTCTAGGTGCAACTTAGCCAGATTTTGTTGTTTTGTCATTTGTTTTACTTCAAATCACAACCAAATTTTGGAGATGTAGACAGATTAGAAGTTTAGATTTTTGATGAAGTAACGTTCTAACCTGGCTTAAGAGTCAATTTCGCATAATAGGACCTAGAAAGATATGTTTTTGCACACGTCTCTAGGTGCAACTTAGCCAGATTTTGTTGTTTTGTCATTTGTTTTACTTCAAATCACAACCAAATTTTGGAGATGTAGACAGATTAGAAGTTTAGATTTTTGATGAAGTAACGTTCTAACCTGGCTTAAGAGTCAATTTCGCACAATAGGACCTAGAAAGATATGTTTTTGCACATGTCTCTAGGTGCAACTTAGTCAGATTTTGTTGTTTGGTCATTTGTTTTACTTCAAATCACAACCAAAGACTAGTTCTGAAACACAAGCTCCATGTTACAGGACCTTGATACGACACTGTTCTTCATGTTTTAGACCTCCGGCATCTGACTCCTTTCTATGCTTAAAAAGCGTTTAAGTCTTAAATAACCCAGGCGTTTGTACCGGGGACATTTTGGGAATGGGTAAGCACAGTACGGCAGGAGCAGACTCAGAGGATTCTTCGGGATCTAAAGCCAAAACAGAGCTGTGTTTATCTCAATTGTAGCTTTCAAATCCACAAAAGCTTCAGCAACAACAATCACAACTGCCATGAATACCAAAACAGCGACGGGAAAGTCTCGGAAAAGTTGTGCGGGGAAACTCTAAAAGCCGTGCACCTCCAGGCGTGGAGAAAACAAGCATAAATGTAGCTTGTTAGCAGATAGCGGTTATATCCAATTAATGATCCACTAATTGGTGTGATTAGAATGTATAACAGCGTCACTTCGAATGATCATCGTTCGAGTGAGGGATGTGAAGTGAAGCAGGGATGCACAGATCTGCAGAGGCAATAGATCTGAATATTGTAAAAGACGTAAGAGTTCGTCTGTTTTATGATGCATGGATACGGCTTTAGATCTGATGAAAAAAATGCAAATTCTCTCAATTTTTGGATGGGATTTCATTGACTTTCTAGTGGAGGATCAACCACCTGCTTGTCCCTTTGAACATGTTATAGCTTCGCCTGAAATGTCCAACAATATGGCACATAGACCTGTCATGATACTTATTATATATAGTTCTCGATCAATACATGGAACAATCATCTTTGGGGGTCAGTTTTTTATATTTATCGTGTTTGGTTTTTTTTTCTTTGTCCTAGTGAGGAAATTGTGCCTATTTTTCTGTACTTCGATGAGATTTGAGCTGTAAAAGGTTAAATTATGAACTTTTATGACTCATTATAGACGCAAACTAACCACTTAAAAGTTGCATTCTGCTATTTATCACAGCTATACTTTAACGCCATTGTACATTTAGAATAATCCTGCTTTATAGACGATTTCAATAATATAACCTGTCATCTATAACGCTAACATAACTAAACATTATATATAATTACATATAACTAGCGTGCAGGTATTCAGCAGTACTTTTATTGCTAAAAACACTAAAAAAACATATATTGTTATGAGTTGATTCATCTGTAACTTGTCAAAGTGGTGTAATATAATTTGCCAAGGTGATGAACAAGTTTAATGCTATAATCAAGAGGAAAGGTATGTGGCTCTGAGCAGAATTCAGACTTTGAAGGAAATTTGAATATGTTTTTGAATATATTTTGATAAGAAAATGAATATAGACGCCTCTTTTTTTAATTAAGGCTAAAACAAATGGGGTGTTTTAATATGATTCACTGTTTTTATCTTTCTTTTATTGCTTTTTGCTCTTTTGACTGTTTTAATTTGTGTTTTGAGTGTCCCGAAAGCGTATTATTTATTATTAATATCGCTTGCTGAAAATTTTCAAGAATAATTATGCATTATTTAGACTAAAGCAGCATCTTTTTCTTTTCTTTTTCTCTCAGGATGAGGAAAAACACGGTGCATCCAAGAGGAAAACTTTTTTGTCTCCACCCAGAGCTTCAGGTATGAGCTCATCAATACAAAGACACCATTTTGTTAGCGTGGAATCTTTTCAGAGAGGAACAGGCGGCTCTGAAACCAGCCCACATGAAGACATCCAGGCATAGAACCGACAAACTGCTGCCAGCGCTTACACTTCTAATGCGCGGAGTTTGAAGGGAACATTTTCTGTGCTATCTTAAACTTCTTTCAACGCGCTTATTTTAACCACCGTATCTCCATCATATATTCAAATGCCAAGTTATTTTTTACGTTTTGCTTTTTAAAAATGACAAAAATAACTCAGCAAAGCCACACTGTACTGCTGTGCGATGATGTGAAATGTAATAGTTGGGAACGAAGAGTAAAACCTGTGCAAAAAAGAAATGCTGAACAAAATGAAACTGGCTCACGGTGAGACATTTGTGAGAGGAAGCTGCTAGACCGTACATAAAAAAGTGTGATTTGGGAAGGTCGTGGAGGCTGCGTGGATCTTTTGTGCGTCGAGTCTTTAAAATGAAAGGGAAAAAGCAATTAGTAGAAGTATGGGAGAGATGGAGCCAGGGACAGCGGTGATGGATAATGGCAAGTGCATCTCTGACTGGCACTTTTTGAAAAGAATAAAGCGGAAAAAAAAGAAAATAATAAAATAAAAAACACATATTCAAGCATTTCAGTGCAGTTTCAAATCAAAGCAGCCATCCATAATATCCAGAAATAGAGAATTCTATGCAGTTTTGTTGTAATATATTAAAGAAAACAAGCTCTAATAAATCTGAGTTGACATTTAAGAAAAAAATCTGCCTTAATCTAATTTATTTTCTCATAACTTCACAAATAAACAACACTTTTAGACATCCAGACATCTGCAGCTCTTCACAAAACACCTAATGCAGATCTATTGGGAACTTAATATGAAAATCTATCCAATGCACAAGAGTTAACTAAAAAAATAACCCAAACATTAGAAAAAATAGAGATAAATATTGCTAATATTCACAGAAGCTATAGGATAATAGGGTGGCATTGTGCTAGCACCACCAAGTGGACACACAAGGAACAGAGATCTTGAAACTTCTGAAAACTGATGGTGCCTTGGGGAATTGTACCATTCTGCAATAATAGTGCCATACATTTTGAACATTTGTCACACGCTGTCTGAATATTACTGAGATAAATACAGGTTTGCAGTTGTAAAGTGCTGAATTTAAACACTGTTCAAGGCGTAAAGCTCCTGCAGGAACTTAAATGACGCGCAGGTATTATGATAAAAGCGTGCGTTCTTACCAAGAGAGGTGTCCAACGACCATCTACGGTGCAGACCCGTGCGTCCTGCCCGGGCAGAAGTGCAAAGAACCGCTGCGAAGCAAAGCTGGAGGTAGCACAAGGTGAAATATCCTCGTGAGGGTTTTCTGACTGGAGCGCGCTGTGGTTCTGGCTCTGCACAGTCTCCTCCGTGGCCCTATTGTGTCCGCGTCCCAGCACTGAGATAGTCTGCTGCTGCCGGCGGCTCCTCCGTCAGCGCACGGCGTGGTGGCGGTGGTGGTGATGAAACCTGACGCCGCGCAGTCCAAAAAAGCGCTGCGCAACAAAACAATAAAGCTCCCTCCACAAACCCCACGTACGCGAGGGCGCCGTACGTCACAGGAGCGATCACAACTTTCCCCCAAAGGCTGTCACGGGGAGAGAGGAGCCACGAGGTTTACGAGGCGGTGTGGGGTTCAGGCAGAAGTCCGCGGTGTTTTGAGGAGGAGAGAGTAAGAGTGAACCCAGAGGCGGCGGAGGGACGTGGCAGCGCACACATGAGCTGCAGGTGGACCCACGAACATTACGCACGGAACCGAGCGCGGCCAAGTTCAGGATTTAAAGCACAACGGCACAGTACTACAGTTTATGGAGCGTGTGCGCCATCAAAGGCAATGAGGGTGTTTTGTTTATCACACCAATTAGACTGCGGGACTTCACGGCGTCCCTGCGGGCTGCACAGTCCCAAACCAAACACATTTTACGCAGACATTTCCCCGCTGTGTAAATGAATGGCTGTTTCTTGTGAGCGAAAAATAAAATAAGAAACCCTGAAAACGTGATGGTGCAGGTTGAAATTTCAGTTTGAGCTACTCACATGTTGCAGGTTGTATAAAATTTATGAGGAAAAACATCTAAATACGTCAAAATATGTCAAATTAAAGATGCAAATCACTCCAAGTAAAGTAAAGCTTTCATAGCCAAGTAAAACAGCTTTCATACCAAAAGGTAAAACAATCCTTTCATTAAAAGGTAGTTAATTTAAATCTAAAATGATTAATGAATGTCAATATGAAGTGTTAAATTGAATCAAATGTAGATGTAGAAGGGAAAATCTCTCCACAACTTTGGGCCTTAGGAGGATTTCACTTGACAGACAAAAAATATTGTTGGCCTGGGACTAAATTACACAGTTATTCACTTTCATTTTTAAATCTTCATGGATGATAGTTGGAAATCAAAGTTTCCTGGAGAGACTCAAACTCAAAAAACACCACTATTCTGGCCAAATGATACAATTTACAATCTCTCTCATGATACGCAGAAGAGCCAGTTTTTAAAGCTTGGCGGGCACCTCCTGTTTTTTACTTCAAACATAATTGTTTCCAGCAGACGTTGCCATGACGACCGGTGAAACTCTGAAGCCCTTATAGTACCAGGTATTCCTTAATCTTAACTGGATAAATATTTGTCAAGGCTTTCACCCGCCTGTATTATATTCTAAAGAAATTACGTTGCGCTCGGGTGGAAAAAATACAAGGCTAAAGCTCTTATCTGGCTCGTACAAGTCATTTTTATGTTTCCTTCTTTGTAGAATGGGGTACAGCTGTCCACCTCATGCACGAAAATTACAAAAAAAGTCAAGGTTTCAATATATTTGGCTCAAAACTTTGTCCGACAAAAGTTAAGCCTCTAAATCTCTCTCTCAAACAGACCGTCTTTCACATGATCCCATTACCACGTACAGCTTGAGTCCAGTGAGATGCTGATTCCTGGACTTAAGCGTGTATTACCTTTCACATAAAAACCCTGGGAACGTCCAGCTCTGCTTTTTGTCTGGTCATTTTTTTTTTACCAAAGCAACAAAGGAAAGCACGACGGACTCACATGGTTCAAATACAACGTTTATCAGTCCTATAACGGGGGAAATTGCGCAGGCCGGTTCACAACTTTGCACGGTTGACGTTTTCATTGGCTTTTAAAAATACTTTATTATATTCATAAACATTTCAGTATGATTGAAGTAGAAGAATCCACAGCAGATGCAAAAAGCTGTGTTTCCATATGCCATGACTTGGATTTTGACACTTCAAAGATCAGTTTTGGAGATAGATACATGAAAATATTGGAATTTTAGCTTTTGAGATATGCAAAATCAGAAAAACAAATGAAAAATCTGCAGTCATCTCTTTTCTTTCATGTTTGTACGACACTTGTGCTCAACTAAGATTTTGATAGGTACATTTTTAGCATATTTCTAAGTACTGACATCAGTTTAATCCAAAAATTATTTATCAAGATACTGCCCTGTAGGTACATGCTGTATTTTTAGAAAGAATCCCACATCTGAACACTGCAGTACTTGAACTCAACTCATTTGCATACTGTTGGATTTGTGATGAGTGTTCTTTAAAACGACAGACGGAGTGGTAAAAGGAGGTTAATTTTGAGAGCGTTTTAAAGTGGCATCTCTCACTGTCTGCGTTCGGTGAGGAAAAGAAGCACACTCACCGTTCCTATGGATTTGAATATATTTCCCAACATCTCGGTCTCAATTTCTTGCTTATCTCCAGGTGAGCGCACACGGGGTCCCGATCTCCAACTGCATCGGCTTTAGGGTTATCCACACAAAGCGGCGCATCTGTTTTCCTGACAACGGCGTCTGCTAATAACACCTTTTTGTCAAACTTCGGCTTGACGCGGAGCTTGTTCTGTTCTAATCTATATTCAGAGGTAAAAAGGTTGAAGTGATATGGTAGCGTTTCACAAGAACTGCAGCTGAAATAGTCAAAAAAAATAGTTTATTCAGAATATTTCAGGCTTAATAAAGAATGAATACTGAAACCCTGACTCATAACTAACTCTTTAATTAAATAGTAGCTTGGATTATTTTAATAAACATTTTATATTGAGTGTTTTTACAGAAATATAATGTAAAAAAGCAAAAGTTTGTAAGTTTGTGTCCTGTGGTGGTATAAATAATTCTATCATGTGAATACTATTGATGGACCAATGGGTTCTGAGGGAACTGGGGACAAATTATATTTAAAATCAAATTTAATTTTCCAGAGTCTGAAATTCAGGTACTTCAGAATGAAAGTGAAGTTATTATGCAGTAGTACAAATATCTGTATTTTTCCCTTCTCAAGCAAATACATTATATTTACACTATATCCTGTTTTCTTTTACTTTAGATCAATGTCAAATCAAATATGACTCACATCCACTAAATTATATATTATAAAATGATGTATTTAATTAATATGATGGTTTATGTCTCTTTATTTCTATTTCTTATTTCTTTCTATGGAACTCTGCAGGTATTAATTGTTCCATATTCGACCGGATTCATTTTACAATCTTTCCTGTACGGCTGAAAATAGATAAATAATATAAATTGTGAAAAAAATATATATAAGTGTAAACTGGAGAAACAAAAACACATGTGTAGCTTTTTCCCATAATATTAAATCAGATTGACAGAACTTTCTTGTCCAACTTGTAACGGCAGAACTTACGTCACGACAGAAAATGAAACTAATACAAGTGGCAACAATAATAAAGCATTGTAAGTAATAATAAGAGAAGTGAATTTGGCCTCCCCAGGTTAGAATCTGTGTGAGAGAAGCCTCAGTGTGCAGGACTATGGGCGATCGCTGCCATCTCTCAGCTCCAGACCTGTGAGCTCAATGAGGCGTGTTCTGCTCACCAACGGGGGCCAAAGTCGCTCCATTTCTCACAGTTACTCAGCCTTATGCCGCACCCGAACCGCCATCCCGTCCCAGGGGCCTTGGACTCCAAAAAGTCTCCGCTTATCTGACACGCTCTACGGGAGGAAAAATTGAACAATGACGCCATAAGTGCTAAGAGTGGCAGTGGCAGTATTTCGGCGTCATGGACACTAATCTGTGGAGCTTAGACTCAGCACAATGTGAGGTGAGGCCCTGGTTGGCTGTCATTTATCAGGGGAATATACAGGGCAAGACGCTGATGGATGATGTGACCCCCATACAGCCACTTTTTAATTTATACACAAGGGCACCATGTAAAGTGCTGATTACAACTGCCCTAAGTGGTCCTGTTTACAACATGACCACGCACTAAGAGTACAAATATTTACTGGACAGGATTTTACATTTAAAGTAAGGCTGGGTACATATCACTAAAGGGCCCATTTTAAGCTTTTTTCTATTCTATTTTATAATATTGTTTCCTTATAAAAGACATATTCATTGTTGTTTTGTTACATTCACACATGTTTAACACACACATCCTACATATTTAGTTCTTCTCTGCAAAATAATACACTTGTGAAGCGTATACACCTTCACTGCAGTTATCTGGATCCCCACTGTCGATTTTGTACAATGTTTAGAGCTTTTGTTGATCACACTGATGACATTTCTGCTTAAACGCTTAAAATACCGATCACGAAGAATCAGACCGTTTACAAGTGATTACAACTATTGTTTAATAGGCACGTTTTAACATGATGTTTTCTTATTATTAGGTTACTGCACATAGACTGCATAAAACCAGCAGCACAATCATTGACTGTGTTCTCCAGACTTGCACTTTCACACAGGTTAGGTAAACGTCGCCATCCGATGTGTAAAGTGTCATTTGTTAGTTGCCTGTTTGTTTTAGATATTCTGAATTTTTCATTAAAACTGACTAGTAACAAACATAAACTGCTCTTATAATAATTTAAATAATTTCAAGATTTGCCCAAATCATGAAAAATCATTTAAGATTGAAAAATCAGGTATTGTGGGGTGGCCTTGAAGGTAAAAAGTAGCTGTTAACTTAACTACTGCTTCATGACATCACAAGGTGGAATTTTCAGGCATTTTCAGCTTTAGAGATGCGCATGTGAATAACAGGATTACTCACATGTGTGAATGAAACAAAACATAACTCCAGGTATGTTTTTGATTAGAAAACAACATACAACATGTCTTAAAGCCCACAAGAGTCAGGTTTGCATAATAGAACCTTTAAAAAATACTTTTGGTTGATTTAATGTTTTTAATTTGAATGTTTTATTAAAAACAAAAATTCTTTCATTAGTCATTTCCTGAAAATAAACAAGACGCATGTAACACAAAACATTTTCTTCCTCTAAAGTTTTAAACCATATGTCTTTAGCGACACATCCATATGTCAAAGTGCAAAACTCCAACGTGCAACATCACAGTTCTGTCTGTTGTCATGCCACGTGAAGCTTTAATTTCATACAAACATGCTAAATATCTAAACATAAAGGCAACAGTTCCTCTACATGAACTATATGCATAGAATAAATGAAATACACATTATTTCACATAGGTCACACTCCAGAAGTTGTCAGACTGTAGGGGGGGTGTAAATTATAATGCTTTGGACTAATATAGCACTTTTCCAGATGGCCCAAATCGCATTACACCATTCATACAAAATCATACAAAGAGGGTAAAATGTCTTGCCTTAGGACACAACAACAGCGCTGAGCCTCTCCCCAATAAATACATATTTTAAAATGCATTCACCACACTCCCCCTTTTTCCCAGTTGTGATGCATATACACTAACGCAATTAAATGCTAACAATTTTGAAATATAGTACGCCACATTTTCACTTTTTTGCATCATTTTTAAATACTACATTAGCTTGCATTATTACCTTTAAAATAATTCAATGGAAAAAGGTGGTAATATATATTAAAATGGGGTAAACAGTGACACGGAGAGAGCCTCAATGAAATGCAGTAATGATTGAGAAAACACACTCCACACTGCACTTTGGACTATGAATGGATAGAGTGTGAGATAACCAAACACAGGCCTGCAGTTTAAAGGGGTTATCTTACTCCTTTTTTACTGAGAAGGGTCTGGATGTATTTGTCTGCGTCCCCCCTTTAAGCTCGTGATGGATTGGAACAGGACGGGGCTAATGGTGAGAATAAGTTCACCGCACACTTACTGTACTTTAATGCTCTTTGTATTAACACTGTGAGAGAGTTAAATGCCTGAGGGACACGGAACTCAATCGCAAAAGTCGACAAATTATCGAGGGAGTGTGGATTTGGCCTTTGTGCAAAATTTGAGATCCTACTTCAGATTAATTATAGCATTTGGAGAGCTGGAGCCAGACTGAGCAATTATGTACAATACTAAGGTAAAGTTTCTGAGGCGTGAAACATCAATTTGCAAAGACGGCTTTAATTGTATTTTATTTTGTTTAAAGATTAGTCACCATCTGTTCATCGCATCTTTTTTTAACCATCTCGCTCAGTACTTTATGCAGCTTTATGCTACAGTGAAAATCCTCCATGCTAAGAAGATATTTTTTATTCAAGGAGAGTAATTTTAAAAGCAATTTAAGGGAAGATAGAGCAGAAAAAACGGTGCCATGGCTAAAAGGATAGAAAAATAAAGCCACTTATGTAAGTGTTGAAGGCATGTTTAATCCAAAGAGGCCCAGAGCGAAAAGCCAAGACCATCTTTAGTGTGTAGTGATCTGCAGGAGCCCATGCGTCGCTCACAAGGAAACCACTCAATTACTATATTATGTATGTGCATTTGGTCACATGAAATAACCATAAGTAAGTAAATGACTTATATGTATTCAACTGATGTTTTGTATAGTTTATATTCAAATAGAGCATCTTTAAAAGAGACATATTATGCAAAATGTCCTTATGTATAGTTAAGCTTTTGTCATGTCAATCACTATTTCAGCTTTGCATGTTTTCTCTTTTATATCCGAGATACATTTGCATGACTATATTTCTATATTTTACTTTTGCTTGTATATACATTTATATAATTATGCCTTATTACCAAGATGGCGGCGCGTGCAATTCTCAATTCACCGGCGTTTTTATGTTTATCGTGTTGTTCGTCTACGTGTATTTGTATTTAATGTTTACTTGGTTTGCACTTTTCTTTTTTTTCTTGTCGTTTGCCACATTTTCTCTTCTTTTTTAAATGTTTTTAAATGTTTGCACTGATGTGGGAGAGGACGGCAATTTCATCTGTGCTATATATCTTGTATGTATATGCACATGTGACCTCTATTAGCAACTTAATTGAATTGAATTGAATTATTGCTTATTTTTTACATTTTTCTCTTTGTAATTATAATGTATTGAGATGTGTAAGTTCTCTCCTCATAAACATACATGGAGTAGTAGTTTTGCTTCATTCACCCCATGTGTCCATCCAAAAATTATCATCTCCGAGAACTCAAAAATGCTCAAATTACATTTTACCGAAATTATTGAGTCGCAAATTAAAAAAAAATCCCGACTTTCATGCAGAATTTTTTTCCGCTCCTAATCCATCAGTAGACTCTGAAGGCCAAATTGTGTTCACAACAAATGCATGGCTCTATTAGCAGCAGTCACATTGCCTAAGGGCTTCATTTGTTTATTTTCCCATTCCCAGCGCCTAAACGCCTCATTTGAAACTGAGGTGAAGTTTATAAAGTGTGTTTTCCGAATGTAGACATTATTTAAAGTGAAATACTTCATCGCAGTGTGACTAAAAGCAGGAATTAAAGGCGCAAAAAAGCACAATATATGTTCTTAAAGATGCAACTTTTATCTGTGGGTGTCGGATATCAGCAGATTAAAGCCAAAATATGAACAAAAAAGAAAGCTGCATCTGAATCTCTAATATTTTCCATTGCATTCCTGACACAAACACGTCATAACTGATCAAAACGCATCTGAAAATGAAGTTTGACACCCACATTCAATCTTTTTTATGCTACACAAATATCAGTTTCAGAGACAAGACATTCCAGTGCAACCCGATACATCATGACATAGACTCCTGTCGTTTATCATAAAGGTCACGTTATATGCACCGCGTTACCCTTGTGGCCATAGGCGTAACTGTCACATTCACGCTTAGTTAATCCATATTCTAAATGTCTACACCATCACCGCTTCTGCTTGGGCTACTACATTATCATCAAGACACCGAAATAATCTTTCAACAACACGCCGGAGAATCAATGTCAAAAACAAGGATACGTCTTCACTTCTCAAACTCGGCAAGAGGAATTTTGATTGTCTCCTGGCACCATCTTGTATTTCATGGTGACTTCACTGCTCCCTATCCAAACAATGTGGGGACTCTTATTACATAGACTAGAATATGCTGAACTGGGTAAAAGTGAGGACACGGGCTTTATAGACGGATTGCCATAGATACGATTTCATCCACAACATGCTGTGATTCTGCGCCTATCGCTCGCTATGCCCCACTATGTCGTCTGCACACTGTATGAAGTAGAAAGGAGAATTGTATTTGTGTGAACTATGGTGCAGCTCTAGCTAAGTCCTCCCGCTAGGTTGAATTTCGATCCACGCGTTTCTGAAGAATTTTGAGGACATAAAAATATGAAAAACTAAGAAAAAAATACATTGGGGGTTATCAAAGTTTGAAAAGAAAAATTGAGCAAGTTTTACAAGAATGATTCAGCTGTTATTAAAGTGGTCCATCTTGGACTATGAATGGTTTTAAGTGGTGCTGTACACGAGCTGAGGCTATAGAAAAAAGTCACTCTCCAAAAAGCATAACCCTCAATAGCTCTAATAGTGCAAGGATAAATGAAATTAAGCCAAAAATATCCTAAATTTACCTACAATTATAGCTCGTTTTGGTGCAAAGTTACTATCTTATTAAAACAGAATCTTAAATAGAATCTTAAAAGGAGCTGTGCTGAATACAGATACATAAAAAGTAAATAAAAATAAAAACACAAATGAGTCCGCTACACGTCTGCATTTTATTGTCTGATCATCAGGAAGTGCACATTGGCATGCTAGTTGTTGTTAGCATGACAGTTGTGGAACTTCGCACTGGCCTTTGGGAATTATGAAAAACTCATTGCGGAATGATTATGCTTAGAATATATATATACACACACACACACACACACACACACACACACACACACATATATATATATATACAAGGATTTAAAAATATGTCTGTTTTAAAATTCCACTAGCTTGTGTGTTCATACTTTTTGGTCTATTTTCTGCAGTGACGTGCGGTGAAGTTCATG
>JACN01151739.1:0-12974 GCA_000787155.1 Scartelaos histophorus
AGAATCAATTTTAAAACAAATGACTCTGATTTGAAATAAGAAATCACATTATTATCGTAGTAATATTGGACATTATTGTTTGACAGAGAGATGTGAAGTTTGTGGTGCATGTATTTTCCTCCAGGATTCCTCCGCTCTCTCCCCGCTGTTGCTGCCGGCCTCCTGTGATATTGACCGCCCTGTCCGCCCACCGAACGATCCGGCTCCAGTTAACATGATGCACCTCCATGCGCCGTATCAGCACTCCCCCCGCTAATGGAGAGTGATGGGGATCAGTCCAGAACGCAGACCATCGATTAGCAGGATGTGAATAAACAGATAGACACATCAATACCGCCGGGTCAATAGAAATTATAAGTGTTTTAACAAGCTCCACTGACTGACACGGAGCTAAGAGGTGTCAGGATCACTGATAAAGGTCTTATTTTAGCTTTTTCTGCACATTTCTGTAGCTTTTATACTGCAAACAGGGAATAGCTGTGTTTTAAAGCTTGTATACTGGCTTTTTAAAGGCTGTCAAAGCGCTCATATAATGATATTTTCTGATATGTTATAATGTTTCTTTATCAAAACATGCATAGAGTTGTGTTTTGTTTCATTCACACAATTTTAACATGCAAATTCTGATTATTTAGGCTGTGTATTTAGGCTTCTCTCAAACCGAAAACACCATGTTCCATCTTGTGACATCATGGGGTAATACAGGAGGTGCTCCACTGTGTTTTTATACTGCAGACACCTTCATTTGGATCATTTTAATCACAGAAACTTAACTTTCTACTTTACAAAAGGTAAAAGGTCCCTGTTAACTACCTCTTCCTGGCATCACAAGGTGGAACAGAGCATTTTGAGACAGACTAATAATAAAAGTCACTGAGACATGTGTGAATGAAACAAGATTATAACATGGTTTAAAGTTCACAAGAGTCCATTTTGTGTAATATAGACCCTTTGAATTTTAATGAGAAAACTGGGATTAACTTCAGAATATCACAAAATATTAAAAATCAAGGAGAATTTGGAAAATGAAAACTACTCAAATACAGCGAATGATTCAGAGCAGAGTTAAAAAAACACTTTACATTATTTGTTTATGATCGACACTAAGCAGTTTTACAAAAGCAAAATCGACATATTGAGGTTTTTCTGGATAAATCCTCACAGAAATGTTGAACCCACAACAGTTTTTCACTTCACCTACAGATAAATTACACATTTCATCATAAATTATACTTTTTGTGAAGCCCAGATATTATTTTGGGGTTAAAAAGCTATGTTTCCCTGCTGATTTTACCTTGAAAAATCTAAATGGTTGCTTATTTTTTATTATAATGTCATAAAACCATTTAGATCAGATCAGTTAATCAATGTAAATATATTATGTTGATTTTGCCCCCACTTGCCCCCATTCCTGAATTTTAAACATTCATAAGATTCATCAGATCTGAAAGGGTCTATAGAGCAGGACCTTTAAATATATTGGTTATGATGTCATGTGAAACCCAGCACGTCTAAAATATAGAGATCTTCTTTTTTCCAGTGTCAAGGCTGCCTCATTATGAAACAGACTGGGAGAGACGCTGGCACACACTGGCTTTGAATTCTGGATTCTATTTGAAACGATTTGAAAAAAAAGCTTCTTGGTCTGAGTTTGATGATAAATTAGGTTTGATGTGCACTGCTCTTGATGTTTGCTTTTATTGGGGACAAATGAGGCTCATGATAAAGCAGCTTTTTCTGGAGTTACACCAAGATTCTCTCTGGCTCTGAACATGAAACACTGTCTGTAGTCACTGCCACCAACACATTAGTTTCAAAAGATCTTCTCTGACAGCTTCAATCTTTGTGACTTTTCCAAATGAATTTTATTAGACTATTGATACTTTGCAGCTGATGTCATCAACGTGCCCTGGGTGTGTGATGCTAACTGTACTACACTGCTCTGTCTGAAGCTCTGGTATTCAAGTTACACTTCAATCATTCGTGCCAATCTCCGCTGACCTAATGGTAAAAAAGTAGATGAAAACTACCACTTCATGACATCACAAGCAGCATTTTGAGCTTTAGAAATGTAGACAGACTAATAATAAAATATTAATCAAACATGAGAGAATGAAACAAAACACAACTCCTGGTAAACGTTTTGGTGAAGTAACAGCATTCTAACTTTAAAGGTGTAACTTTTTAGGTATCTGCTTCTCATCTCCATGGAGATGTTATTGCTTTACCTCCAGTATTCCACAGTACGGCATTAAAATCTCCATAGAAACAAGGAGACACCATCAGGACAATTTATAGGTGAGATCTGTGAGGAGGCGAACCCACTCACAGTAAGAGTGCAGGTAAAGTATTTTTGAACAATAAAAACATCCATAACTGAATAAAGGTAAAGCAATAGCATCTCTAGGGTAGCACCATAGACCGTATATATGAATGGACATAGCTAACGCGTTAGCCGCCGTGTGCCAAACAGGAAGTGCTCCAGGAGGCTCTTCCGGCTCCTTCTGACTCTGGCTCCCATTGACTTACATTAGGATCTTGTCGCTCGTCTCTCTGGACCTGCTGCACTGATCCTCTTCATCTTGGTCTTAAAATGTTCTTATTAACCCGCGACACATGATCCTGAATTTTTTTTTCGCTATTTTGTTAGTCAAAAAAATCCTATTCATAACATAGATCCTGGCTCCAGATTGGCTCCTGTAACTGTTAGCATCGCGAGCCTCATTGGAGCGGCGCTAAACGCTATGAGTGACGTCACACTCGCTTAGTCCACTTTTTTATGCAGTCTATGGGTAGCACCACCAACCTGAAAAGTTCACATTTAAAACTCACATTTAGAGAATTTTAATTTGAAAATTTAAATTTTTGGCTCTAAAATCTGATATAAAGTAGGTTTTGTGTAAATGTACTGGTAATGCTTATGTAGTGTGTGGAGAACTTAGATCGGCAGCACATGCAAAATAATCTAACCCCATTGTGGCTCCCATGGAAACCATACAACTATTACTACTACTACTACAACCACTAACTACCACTGCTTCTACTGCTATTACTACCACACGTCACACACTACTTCTAAAACCTACAACTACTACTAATGTTCTGCAAAATTGTCTATAAATCACCATAAACTCACTAGTACCCAAACTCAACGACACGGCTGTATTTAAACCAAAACATTTTTAATTTTTATTTATTCTGAAACCTGCAATTACCCTTTTCAGCAGTCAAATACCACAGTAATTCTCTTCATGCAAACATAATTAACAAAAAGGCTATTGCAGAGTGTCTGGAATGCCAAAAAATTTCTGAGGAGCAACCAAAAATCTTTCTTTTTTTCTTTTTTGGACAAATTGGGTTTATAGAGGTGAAAGTCCAACGCAAATGCCTTTGTGTTAAATACACACTAGACTGAATTACAACATTGTGGTGTTAATACAATTGCCAACATTTTCTAGTAGTTGGATGCAAAACTAAAGTGAAACAATAAAATGCAATAAATTTATTCTAAATCCCATGACGTGACGTATTAAAGGTGCACTACGTAACTTCTCTGGAGTGGTTTTTCGGTCATCTGCGTGTCTTTATGTAGATGTTATTTCTCTGAAGGGTCATTTTACAATATTACATTAAATTGTTCTATTGAAGACTCATATGTTCCTACTGTGAAACATTACAGGTAATACAATCATCTCCATGGAGACAATCGGATGGTGCTTGGAGAGGAGATTGAGAGCTTCAGGACAGAGAAGTGAGAGGTGATGCAGGAAAAAAAGGTCCTATTAACCCCAATATGACGTGAAATTGAGTCTTATGAGTTTTAAGCCATGTCCTAATGCTGTAATGCTGTAACCTCCTCAAAAACAGACCTGGAGTTGCCTTATTTCTATGACATGAGTAATCCTGAATTTGTAGTCTGTCTGCATCTCCAAAGCTCCGAAAGCTCTTTTCCACTTAGCGATGTCATATAGTGGTTTTGTTCAGCAGAGACCGGCAATTTCAGGGCTTTTTCTAGTGTTGAATATGTATGGATTTTAAAACACAGTGGAGCACTTCTTATATAACAACGTGACATCGCGAGGTGGAACAGCGTGTTGTCTTTTCGAGAGAAGATCCCAGCCTAAATATGCAGGGTTTGTGGAGATATAACATTAAAAGATAGATCAGAAAATAGAGTCATACGGGCTCTTTAAATGCGTTGCTTAATTCTGGTGTAGTGTAAAGACTTCATATTAGGTGGGCGCTGCAGACATTTCGAAGGAGGGACATGGAGTTCACTGCAGGCTAACAGTGAGTTT
The DNA here is from genome assembly GCA_000787155.1 of Scartelaos histophorus. Taxonomy (NCBI): domain Eukaryota; kingdom Metazoa; phylum Chordata; class Actinopteri; order Gobiiformes; family Gobiidae; genus Scartelaos; species Scartelaos histophorus. Next base: position 4,299 of record JACN01151739.1, read on the forward strand.
TGAACGGCGTGGTCCAAATGTCGCAGGTGTAAATGTCAGACGGAGGAGGAGAGCCGCCATAATTACTCCCACTGACTCCTCTCTACGTGATGTCGCGCTCCGCTTCTACAAGGGATTCAACCCGCGACCTCTGACCTTTTCCAGAACACCGTGCCGCGCTGTGATAAGGGGCTGTTAGCGGCTGCGCGGGTTGGAGGCTAACACGACTAGCTCCTGCTTTAATGGCGCTGTTAGCATGCAGAGATTACAACCAGAACAAGGTGAAAGAGAGAGTCAAACTACTTTCAGATGTTGGCCAATCCTGCGCCGGTACGTCCTGGAATACATTTGCATGAATCGGACGCGGGTCTGCGTAGCATTTATGGAGTAACTTTGTGAATTGTGGTTTTTAAGAAGAAAACTACGGGTGTGTGACGTCACCCGTAGCGTTTGGCTCCAGTCAAATGAAGCTCATGGGGCTAGCAGTTATAGGAGTGAATCTGAAGCCAGTTTCGTATTGGGAATAGGAATTTATTTTACAGGTAAAATAGAGAAATAAAAAAAAAAAAAGTTAATATGAACATTTTAAGACCAAAATGGCGACTCTCACTGCAGCCGTTACATAGAGGAGGGGACAATTTTTCAATATAAAGCCAATTAGAGATAGATTTTCCGCCATGCTCACTTCTTATTTGGAACATTTCTATATACATTTATGGGTTTTACTCTCCCGCATTTTATTACTGCACACATATTATTATTATTTTTATTTTTTTTAAGTAGCCTACACTTGCCAATACATTATTATAGCAACTATCTATCTCTATCTCGACTAACTTGAAAACAGAACATGTCTTTAGTCAACCTAGAATTTCTTTAGTCCACTGTATTTCTAATAATTAGTAGTATTAGTATTTCACACTCAAATTACTCCACTTATAAACAATAAGCGTACTGTACTTGCTTATTAATCTCTGTTTTAAAAGTTCTGTATTACACAAAACTGCCTTGTGACCATTAAGCCACGTTATAATGCTGTTGTAGTTGTGTTTTGTTTCATTCACAGCACTAAACCATGTTATAATGCTGTTGTAGTTGTGTTTCGTTTCATTCACGCACGTTTGAGTAATATTTCTTTACTGTCCACATCTGCAAAGCTCAAAATGCTCTGTTGTGATGTCATGAAGTGGTAGTTTTCAAGATGCAGCTACTTTTTGCCTTCTGTTCAGTAAAGACTGGCAATTCCAGGCTTGAAATTATCCACATGATTGTAGTGAAGGTGTAAGGAGTTTAAACCATTGTAGAGCACTTCCTGTATTGTTAAGAACGACGACCGGAGAACCCAAATATGCGGAGAAAGGAAGTATTTATAGTATTTATTCAACAGAAATAGTCTTGGGGAAGCGGGAGTGGGTTCCATGGGAGCTGGTGGTGGCTCGGGCTGATCAGAAGCTAATGAAACCGGAGGTAAATGAGATGAGGCTGGCTCTACCTGAAAGTACTTAAGAATGGATAAGAAAAAGTGGTAAGTATATAAAATTTTCAATACTCTAAAAAAAAAAAAACCTGACTGAACAATCTGGCACTGGAGAGAAGGTCAGCAGGTCTTATATGGAAGGAGGTGATTAATGATGAGGAACAGCAGTGGAGCGCAGCAAGTGAGAATAATTAGGATCCACCCAGGAAATTCCAAATAAGGAGGGAATAGAGAAAGAGGGAGCAGGAGAGGAGGGGTAGGAGCACCGACATGAAACTCTCAAGCTGGAACAGAGCCTAAATATCCAGGGTTTGTGAGTTAAACATGCGTGAATGAAACAAAACACAACTCCATGTTTTTGATGAAGAAAAATTGCGTAATATGAAAGCACCCCGCAGCATCCGCCGTCACTTCCCTTCCTAACTTCTCTCCTCTTCTTGTTGGCTTCAGATGGGCTGCCTCGGTCACGCTGCGCTCTTCTCGCTGCGGTATCACACGGAGCCAGAACGCCGTCCGCGGCGAAGGGGAGCGCGAGATGACAAACACCCACTTGATCCTATGAACCCTCCAAGAAATAACGCTCCGAGACCTCTCCAAGATGGCCGCCGCCGCAGAGAGAGAGAGGGGAGGCTAAAGAAAACAGGACAAAACGGGATATGTCGGATTAAAAACGCATCACTGACTCCAGATAAAGTTGTGCGGAGTCAGCAGAGCAAACAGCGAGCCTGCTACAAGTACAGTGTGTGAACTGGCATTACAATATCCTATAGGCCTGTAGAGGGATTTGAAATGGGCAAAGCAAAATCACTCTTAAAGGTCCTACATTGCACAAAATTGATTCTTGTGAGCTTTAAGTCATGTTTTAATATGTTACCTCCTCAAAAACAGACCTGGAATTGTGTTTTTTTTTTCATTCCCGCATATTTAAGTAACTCTATTATTAGTCTGTCTATGTCTCCAGAGCTCAAAATGCACCTTGTGATGTCATGAAGTAGTAGTTTTCAAGTGAACATCTACCTTTTACCTTTTGTTGAGTAGAGATTCGCAATTCCTGGACTGAAATTTTCCAAATGATTCTAATAAAGGTGTGTGGAGTTTAAAAACAATAATTACAAGGGTTGTATTTTTCAATGGGTAAAAGAACTCCTAAAATATGCAGTATTTGAGTGTTAAACATGTGAATGAAAAAAAACAGACTCTAGGTAGCCTATGTTTTTGAGGTTATAAACATACAGTATTACACCTATCCTGGTTTGGTCCTGGTTTTAGTCTAGTTTAGTTTTGAAAAAATACATATTATTAACCTACATAACCTCCTTACTGTATTATTTTATATTGGGTCAAAGTGTTAGCCGACTTTGCGTCTTGAAGTCGTCTCAGTTTGTCATTCTCGACCCTCCGCTGAAACAAATGTGGCCCGACTCTTAAATGACTCCAGCCCACCAGGAGGCAGCTGTCAGTCCACATCACTGTGACACATGCAAAACCTCTGCTCCAGCTCCAAGACAGACCCACAAAACTACAGGTTACAGGCTCTGGGGAACCACAAGACTTATAAAAATGAGAGAGTAATCAGATAACTAGACTAATCTGATAACCCGATAATTAGATCTGATTTTGGTATGTGTTTAGAGCACGGTAGAAATCTGATCATCAAAAGCGCCTGGTGACATGTTTCAGTGAATCAACAGAATTTTCGTAACTGCTTAAACTGGAAGACAAAGTATCGGGAATTTGAAATCACGCTTCCTATTTTTCAATTTTCTCATTTTCATTTAAACATTTTTTTCCTTATCTAAACCTGCACATATGTGAACAATCAGAAGGAAATCACTTTACTCACATCAGATAATAATGGTAATAATAGTAATTGAATAATCTGATAACGACAGAAATCAGATGTTATACTGTCTTTTTAAATTCTTTCTAAACTCTTTTTAAATTTTCCAGGATTGTTGCATCACAGGTAAAAAATCTGCATAGTTTTAAAGTCCAATTAAATTATTCATAACTGCCTGCTGTATTTCACTTGTCTTACTTCCTCTTTATTTATTTATTTATTTATTTATTGGTTTATTAGGACAGTGTACAATTACATTAAGCACAGTGGAGATGTTTGTACCAGATTGTAGTTCATAGCTAATTTCCATCTGTAGTCCTGGGAAGGGGAGACAACACAAACACAAAACAACTGTACAATATACAAATATAAAATACAATAAATAATTTACAAGTTAAAAGTGCAATGTATAATATAAAGTAATGTAATGTAATGTTGTAACACTGTTAGTTTGGTAATCTGTGGCCATCAGGTGACACCCACAGGGGAAACATCTGATGGCAAAATACCTGTTAAAGTTAAAACAACTATACAATATACAAATATACAATACAATAAATATTTACAAGTTAAAAGTGCAATGTATAATATAAAGTAATGTAATTTTTTCCTGTTTCTCTCTTTCCACCTCTTTCTACTCCCCCTCTCCTTTATCTCTTCTCTTTCAATTTCTTTCCTCTCTCCATCTCTCTCTTCACTCTCTTTTTTCCCTCCCCCTTTCTTAGACCTTATACCTGGAACTGTATTTTGCTTGTTGCATTATTCCTGTTTACAAAGACCCCTCCCGCTGAAGCACAGAGATCACTGCTTTAATTTTCCAGGATTGTTGCGTCACAGGTAGAAACTCTGCACCACTTTGAAGTCCATTACAGCTGCTATATTTGTTCTGTCTTTCTCTCTCTATCTCTTTTCTATCTCGTCTTTCTCTCCCCCTCTGTTTTTCTTTGATCATTATAACATTATAACACCTATACTCCAGCCTTATATCAATCCCTTCTTTGTCCACAGACTTCATTACAGCCGCTTCAGGCCAGAATACGAATGTGCAACGCCTCGTGTTTGATTTCTGACATTGATCCGAACCAAATGGGAGGGATCATTTCTGAAGCCTCAAACAATCAACTTCAAACCAGCGCCTCCTGTGGAGAGAGAAGAGAAGGTGCAGCAAGACCTCGAGTTATGCCATTATTAAGAAGAATAAACTATTGTCTAGTATTTGCTGTTATTTTGACCAAAGTTTCAACCGCAAAGACTCCATTGTTTAAAGTAACTGCTCGTTTCTCACATAAAAACATGATTATTTTTAAGATTTTTTGCAAAACATCTCTTCTAGTTTTGTCATTTTGGTGCAGTTTATAATTTTACTTCCTTCTTGGACACAAAACACTCTGTTCCACCTTGTGATGTCATGTAGTGGTAGTTTTCAAGCAACTTTTTAGCTTCAATTCAGCAGAGATTGGAAATTCTAGGGCTGAAATGATCGAAATGATTCTCGTGAAGGTGTTTGAAGTTGAAGAAACACCATGGAGAACTTCCTGTATCACCACATGACATCACAAGGTGGAGGAGTGTTTTCTGTTTGAGAGAAGAACTCAGGGTTTGTGTGTTAAACATGTGAATGAAACAAAAGGCAACACCTAAGCATGAGCTCTATACCGTATTATTTATTTTATTTTCAAATGTCATGGTAGCGTAACAGTCTTTTCACATTAGTTTTAGATATTGTATGATGAATATGCTCTTTGATTTATTCTGATCACAGTTTCTAATAGAGACGCAGGCAGAGAATCAGTCGTCCTTGCACATCTGAAAAGCGCGTGACATTGCTTCTCTTCTCTTCATTTTTTATTTATCATTTAATTTTTGAGGCCGTTCTTTCAGGCGTGCACACTCTCACCTGCTCCCACAGACACACAGATGTTCTATAACTCAATACGTTTTTATTTATTTGGAGATCACTCTTATATTCTTACCTCTCTTTCGTCTGATATGAGGGTACGTGTTTCATGGCAGTTTCGCTCAGTGGGGTGCCGCGCTGAAAACTGCTTTAAAGAGAGAAATAAGGCTGACGCTGTGTTAGAGAAGATATACGGAAACTACAATCAGGAGAATATAATGTCTTCTTTTCTTATGGTTTGATCCTGTTAAAATGCTGGTTCAAGGGCTCACTTTGCCTCTGATGTCATCAATGTAACTGGAGGCACTGCTACGTCTGAAGGACTTTAATCTGGGCCTTGTTTTAACACAATCGGAACCAATAAAAGCGTACATAATTCTGCATGTTTTTGGCTTATGGGAGAAAGTGGAGGACAAGGGTCAATGACATGACGTGTGTCCAGTTGCATTTTCTTCAGTTAAAAGGTGCAAATTTCATAATAATTCCCCCCAAACTTGTAGTACCTCTGAAATCCATGGAAACAAAGAATTTTTTCAGAAATCCTGAGTTATTCTGCATGTTTTTTGTACTTAAAATGTCATGTGGTGTGACCGTCCGCCTTTAACTGCTGATTTTTAAACTTCTTTAAAATGACTCTAAATCTAATCACATTTCTTTTCTTTTTTTTTTGTCATATTTTCTGAAGTGTTTTTAGTCCCACATGAAATTTCAGCTTTCTTGAATAGATATTTCCCTCATAATATTCAAATAAATACTGTCTGAGTGTTTCAATTTTTTCAATGTCATGTTCATATTATTCAGAACTTAATTCATATCCCAACCAGGTTTTACTACATACACAAATAAACAAATTTTAAGGTTATTCTTGCTCGCGCCACATGATTTTTCGAGGTCATAGCCAATTTAAGTACAGTACATTAAAAAAAATCATCAAACATAGATTTCTACAGACCTGATGTAGTAAATATTTGAAAAGGTTTAACAGAAACTAAATTTTAAAATGTGCCTGTTGAAAATCCTTATATGTCATTGACCCACAAAGCACAAATAGGCCAAGGCGACCCGGGAGTCAAACCCAGAACCTTCTTGCTGTGAGACGGGAGTGTTTGCCATTAGACAACAGTGGATGTGTTTAGGGGGATAGGAGAAAACAGGAATCTCATGGCTTATAGTGTCTTGACTGCAGGAAAATAAAGATTACTCAAATTTACACAAATCACTCTAAATACAAGTGTGTGGGAGTAAACGAGAACTGAAAACAATTATAACTTGCATGGTTAGGATTTCTAAAAATGTTTTGTGTAATACCTCTCCAAATATGTTCTTCATCCTACTACCGTATTGCAATATACCGGTACTGCTTTTATTCAGTAGTTTATTATTTCAATAAATGTATCATTTGGCATTAAAGGTGCACTATGTAACTTTTTGGGTGGGAGTCTATTACTTTCTTGTTTCTATGTCATTTCTCTGCCTGGAATGTTCCGCACTATGACGTTAAACAGCTCCATCTTACATTTATTCATTTACAGATGGTTTTATAGCTCAAAAATACCAAAAAAACAGGCATTTTGACTGAGAGTGGAGTCGCCTCTCCACAGAAAAAAACAGGCATTTTGACTGTGAGTGGAGTCGCCTCTCCACAGATCTGACCTGTAACGTGGTCTGGTTTGGTCTCCATAACGATAAAAAGGTTTAATATCACACTGTAAAACATTTCAGGCAAAGCAATAACATCTCCATTAAAGTGTTAAAGTGTTTGATGGACCCTCCTGGATTTTTACGTGACAAAAACATTGTATTATTTCCATATAAAATAAATAAAACATAAGCACAAACTGAAACAGAATACTGTCCTCTGTCGCTTCCGTGTTATTTTAAGCCTTGTTTTTCTATCAAAGTTCAATCAAAGTTCTCTGTAAACATGTTTTCATCTCACAACGGCCTGTTTTATGAGTCACCATTATTTCCTGCTATCACATAATTTATCTGTTACCTAATTTTATTTCAAAACATTTCCAGAGCAGGGTGTACAAAATCTATTCACTTACAACTTCTGCTTTTCAAAAATGTTTTCTAAATAAGTAGCCTATTGTGTCTACCTCCACTGAGCAATGAATACTGGCACATAGTGTTTTTAGAAGCTTTGCGACTGAAAAAGGCCCATATGATATTTTCTGATCTATGTCATAATGTGTTTTTGTTTCATTCCCACATTTTACACACAAAACCTGCAGATTTTGGCTGATGTGTCATACAGGAAATTCTCTTTGGGGAATATTCACACAGACAGATTTGGTCGTAGAAAATTGTGCAGTGGACATCAAGATTTCTCACCCTCTCAGGACTCTAAGGACTGGCCTGGTGCCGGTGCCCAGAGTCAAGACTAAACGTGGTCAATGAGCATTTCACTTTTATCCAGCTAAAACCTTCCTGAAGACGTGAGACCAGACGGGGAAAGATGCTTATTGAACTTTTTTTTTATTGAACTTCAGCAGTTTATCAACATCTCTACATTTTATTAGATCTCAAAACCTGCATTTACTACTTTTATTTTTCACTCTTTTAGTACATTTTGAAATTTGTACTTCAATACTTAAACTTTTGGAATGTTTTTTTCTCTACTTTTACTTCCATACTTTAGTATCCAGATTAAGTACTTCTTCCCCCATTGAAAACAATACACTACAACGTGACAAACCTGATGCGATGTGCAGTAAATTCATTTTTGGTTAGTATTTTGGTGCCAAATACGGAAAAAGTTGTTGAATTATTCCAATCAAAGCAGCAACTATAAGCAAATCTTAATCCATATTTTATGTTATGTTGTTACGTTGTTTTCAGTGAATAAAACATGTTCAAAACAATGAAATAACCTGGTGATCTAAAAGTTATGTGTTCGCAGTTAAAACCCCATAGAAATAAAATACTCCCTCTTTAAATCCAATATAATAAACTAAAATGATTTCATTCCAAAGTTTTAATATTTTACTATGACAATTTTCATCATTCTGAAATTCATGGACCTTTCCTTGTTCTTTTAGTGTTGCCATAATGGACCCTGCAGTGTCCCTGGAGGCTTTAGCTGAACATTTAACACCAGGTAAGTGTAGTTTTTATCCCGGTTCAGTCTGGTGGTATTTTTAAAGAGCCTTGTTAGTACTGCATGAATTATTCACCAGCGCTGCGCCTGTCAGAGGCTCTTATTTATAATCAAGAACATAATGACAACTCCTGCTCATGATCTATGATTCTGGAGTCCATTGTCACTCTGCACTGAAACAGACACATACATATTTATTATATTTAAAGGGCCCATATTACTCTATCTGCTGATCTATGTTACAATGGAGATTCCTCATCACAAACAAATCTGGAGTTGTGTTTTGTTTTATTCACACATGACACACACACACACACACACACATTTCTGGATGATTTTAGCCCTGAAATTGCCTACACTGAAAAAATAACTTGTAAGAT
>KN492000.1:2767-21438 GCA_000787155.1 Scartelaos histophorus
ACACACACACACACCAAGGCCAAGGGCAGGAGAGCACGCCTTCCTCCGCAGTGCAAACAGCCTGGGGGAGATCTATACCACAAAGAGTAGACATCTTACTCACCAAAAGTCAACAACAGCACTAGCCGCCCTGTAATTGATGGCACTGGCCCTTTTCATACAGTAAATTCATGTCAAACACGGGTAGAGCTAAACAAGCAGATTAGAAAAGATTTGCAACACAGTGGGATTATTGGGACAGCTTTGATCTTGCACCACTCAGATTTAAATTCTGAGTAATTAGTCTAAAAGTAAACAGACAAGATAAATTATGGGGTTTACCAACTTCCCCGTTTAGAACAATTAGAATCTGGAACTTGTTAATCAGAGTTTGGGTCATAAAATCACATGGCTTTTCCTCATAGTTTATGACACTTTAGCTGCCCCAATCGTTAATATAGTTGGTACACTAGAACTGCAGACACAAAACACACACAAAACAACAGCAAAACCCTTTCCTCTTCCACCAGGTGTGTAGATAAACTATTCCAGGTCTAAGTTAGGGCTATTGGTACAAGCACAACATGTTTGCAGTTGAGGAGTACATCAAGGAACAGTCATGGGGCCTTTACTGTTTGCAGTGGTGATAGACAAACTGACAGCTGTTTGAGTTTGTTTTTACACAAAATTACAACTTTTTCTTCTTTTTAGCAGCTCCCTATTTTTGTACGTGGTCCAGAGAGTGAATGAGTTTCTTGCATTTGCCTCATCGCTCATCAGTTCAACAGTTTCTGACACTGATCTTAGACCCATCTTAGATCTTGAGCTTGATGTTTTCAGGACTACCTTAGCTGGAGGATTTATTAAAGGATTAAAGTAAATCCATCCATGAACCTGGATCCTGAAGCAAAGGCGTCAAAGGCAATGTCAACTATTCTTTAAATAATTGTTATGGTGAAATAGCCAACCTATATTCCAGGGCAAATCAAAATTTCTTACATAATAAACCCTTTTCTTCACTATTTTTAACTAAAGTTGGACTTACACTGCAATTTTGTGTGATTGTACGGAGCTATGGTCAGATACGCTAATCATACTTTGTAAACTTATACCATGCACAGAGGAGCCAAAATTTTGCCTAATTTTAAAACTGTTGTATGACTAAATATCGTGACAAAACTGGCCCAAAATGGCACAATGTAAGACCAGCTTTAGCCCCTCATTTTGTGACTCAGAACAACTGCCAGGATAAGAGCTCAGCCTTTGCTCTAGGAAACAATCCGGGCAGGCCATCCCATCGCAGCAGTTGCACGCTACGGGAAGAGATGGAGCAGATAGATGAAAGAGCGCCTGCATGTGTGGCTGGAAGAGACCATGATGAGACCCGGGCTAGCTCTCCAAAACAATCTCATTATTGACACAGTAAGTGCAGACGATAAGGGCCTCCTCATCAGAGTTCTTCACGGGAGGCCAAAAGGGAATAATGCAATGAAGAGCTTGAGCAGAATTAGTCTTGGCCATCACAAGATTGCTGCGGGGGGTGCGCACAAGGCTCACTGCAAATGTATTCTTCTACGCCAGCTTGGACACAGGAGAGCCCTGATGATCAGCATGGATCTGGTGCAGAAACGCTCCGGGCCACCGTACTGAACGCAGATTTCAGTGAGCGGTGTAAGGTTTGTGCAGGTGGTTTGAAATTAAAACAACATTTGCAGCACCGTGGTTAAAATTTATTTTGACTTGTTGATGATAACAAATATGTAAATATTATGTAATAGCACTTTAAAGGGATGGTGCCACTTTTTTTTTCATGTAGTCTAATAAATTTGAATATTCTTTGCCCATTGTAAGAGCAGCTCAGGTCAAACTGTGAGTACATTGTGCTAACTACGTCTAATTATAAAACATTTTTATTCTTTATGAAGCAGGAAGTGCGCTGTTATCATGCAGTGGGCTCTGAAAGTTGGAAAAAGTCAAATTTTTCAAATAAAAACGTATTTAAAATCAGTTGGAGAATGTAAGTGGATTGTGATTTCAGCTTTGGAAGTGTAGAATATAAATGCATTGGATTTACCAAACATCTATTACTATTATACTATTATACACACTATGTAATACCTTATAGTAGTTTTTTTCAAGGTAATTTTTCATATACACATTTTTAAAGCAGAGGAATACATATATAGTCTAGCTGTCTTTAATATCATATACATTTTTTACAGCCTGTCACTGGAAACTCAACCAAGTGGTATCTGTATTATTTTTTCAATAGTAAAATGCTACCCTAAAAGTTCTGCTACAGCTTGCAAATATTTAGGAGTGACAGTTGATTTACAATGCATTACGTTTTTCATTTTTGGAGTGCCAGAATGCCCCAGTAGTTTTGAAAAATCCGCACTACTTTCTTTTGGCAATGATAACGCTGGTTGGAAATCTGCCAGTCACTTGATACAATTTACGGATGTCAATGTTTCATTCTGTAAGAAGGAACTTATGTCGATAGAAATCTACTTAAGCCAATGAAGCAATTAATACTCACCATTACATCACTGCACTGTCTCACTTTGAAACTTGGTTCACTGTGTTTTTGCCTTGTAACTTTCTTTTTTGCTTGTCATAATTTGATTTGACATATTAAAGTATTACTGTGGAACTCAACAATAACCACCCGCTCAGGTCCCAGAACTAAATTTTCCATTCATTTTTCCCCAAAATTTCCAATATTAAGAGCTGAAATGCACTGCAGATGCTATCCAGATACATATTAACCAATATCCATAACACGGTTAAGTCCAAAAACAAAAAGCACATTTAAAATAAAATATTCTGGAAATGGAAATGCTTTAATAACTTGGCGGTTTATGAATTTTCAGAAACAGATTTTAAATAAAATTACAGGTCTGTGCTTATTAGTCACAACCCGATCAAGCTTTCAATCTAAATGTTAGTTTTTTGGAAAGTCTATGGGGAAAATGAATGAGAAATTTACTTCCGGCACTGGGGGTGGGTACTTACTGTTGAGCTCCAGATTACTGTCAAAAATATTAAATGCAAACAGGTGAAGAGCCAAAGCAAACTAAACTGTAAGTACTGTAAAGCTGTTTCTGTAAATTATGGTGTTATTTTTATTGCCTGACAGGAAACAGAAAATGCAGAATTAACCCTGACACGGAGCAGAGGGAGCTGTAGTGGCACTCTCCTCGCCTGCATCCCCCTCTTTGGGATTAGGCCAATTTTTCCTTTCTGCTGAGTTTGTTATTCTGTTACCCTTATTCTCTTAAATGGCCATGAAGATAAGATGGCTGCAAGATACACGAGCGTGCGCCACAGCTCTTAGAGGATGAGCTCAGACTGTGTGATTGTGTGCGTGTGTGTGTGTGTGTGTGTTTGTTTGTGAATGAATGGATCACGGGGATGTCGCCGCCACATCACGTGAGAGATAATACATCACGGAAGTTTATTGACATTTATCATTACAAAGGGCTGCAGCAGTGTTATGCAACATCATGTAGAACATAAATAACATGATGTACTTCAAACTGATTAGGACTGCAACAAATCACCCTCACTTATCACACATCTGAGATTGAAGATGTCCGTTATCGTTTGGATACTCGCACAGTGGCAAGCCCTCTACATAAAGCACACATGCCTGCTTAGGCTTGTACTCTTAAGTCAGCTCCTAGAAAATGTAGGCTATCAGCTGGTGTTTTGAACAACAAATACAACGGCTAAATATCATACCATGCCCAGGGCTGTAACTCTAACTGCACAATAATAACACTCTAATTACTTAATAGTCTAATTACTTAACCTGGTTAAAATGGCTCTGTTAGAATGAACATTAGCCTCTTAATGGTAAAGTAAATACCACCTAACTCACAACTAGTGTGTCCTCTATGATAAATGGAATTCATATATGTCCATGATATTGATTTATCTGTGTACATAACATCCCCCGACTGCTGGCAGTGTTTTGTCAATGAGACAGATTCCTGTGTATAGGGGGCTCCATGATGCAGAGAGTAGGGTCTGTGCCAGCGGGGCCTAAGGGCTTGCCCTACATCAGTCATTATGCCCTCGCCCATCAGCACAGGCAGTGCCTCTCTGGAGTCAGGCCAAGAGGGCTCTCATCATTAGCTTGCCACTTGGCGGCCAATTGCTGGAGCAAAGGAGACAAAAGGCACAGTCCACCCTCCATGCTCTGATTGCTGAGAGACAGAGGGGCAGAGAGAGTGAGAAAGAGGGAGCAGTGTGGTGGGCCTCCCTTTGGCATGGCTCAGCACAGATTCCCACTGCAGGACGTTAGCTTTTGGCACAGCATGTCCAGGACAGAGGTAACTGGGGTCTCCATCAGCTCACTGAGCGTCACTTTGGTTCATATACGAGCCTATAGTTAGACCAATTCATTTGTGCATGATTTAATCCGACAGCAACTGAACTGAGTATAGAACTGTAAATCTGGCGTATTGTTTATTAAAGGAACACAGCGAGAATTGGCAGAGCGGGCGGCAATATCAAAGTAAAGCTCTCGCTTATCAAGATTAAGTAGTGAAAATACACTGAAAATTACTGATAATGTGCAGCCTTTGTTGTTCTGACAGATATTTGATCTATATGCAGTAATTCTAATAAAAGTGAATGACGGTTGAAATAACTGGCACATTTACAGAGGTTTGTCCAAATAGAAGATCTTTTGTGTGAGATAGTGACACGAGGAGCTTAGACTGAATGAAGCACCGGGCTGGGCCTTGATCTGGGTCTGCGTCGGGTGCTTTCCTCACCACGCTGTGATCCTGCTGGGCCTCTCAGCCCTCAGGTTATTTGGATATTGTGTGGAGTCAAAGTTCTGTCAATCAGATAAGCAGTGACCGAGCAGAGCCGGCAGATAAGACGCTACATGGCAGGAGGAAATGGGAGACAGCGGGGGATGCAAGAAGGCCCAAGTAGGGACTCAAATCAAAGTCATGGTAAAAAAAAATCAAGATGACAGTGTTATTGAGAGTTGAAAGGGCAAATGCTTTTTTGAAAGTAAGTATAGCAAAAAATATATCTAAACTTTATTTATAAAGCGCTTTCCACAGATAAAAATCACAAAGTGCTTTACAGAGAGCAGGCACACCAAAAAACAACAAGTCAAATTGGGCAATAGGACTCAAGTCAACCAAAACCTTTTCTAAACAGGAATGTTTTCAGCTGTTTAAAAGAATCTACAGAGTCGGATACATGGGGAAAAAGAGGCAGATCGTCCCATCATTTTGGAGCCACAGCCTGAGAGGACACGTCTCCCAAGTGTTAAACCTGGTTTGCAGGTAAAGCAATAACATAAAGAGAATCAGGTGCCAGACCATTAATGTGGTTAGAGCAGTGGTCAGCCTAAAGGTTGGAGGATCAATTCCCAAGTTCTGCCGTTGTGTCCTTGAGTGTGTGGGCAGTAGTCAGACGGCTGATGGCACAATCGTCACTTTCCATCAGTCTGGCCCGGGCAGCTGTGACTATTATAGTAGCCGACCACAATCAAATGCTAAGTTAATTAATAATGCAACATGAAGAGCTTTGGGTGTGCGAAAAACTTTATATAAATCCAAAGCACCAAAGCATTATCAACTATATGATGAACTATACCGATTGCAGACCTGATGTAGTGTTTATTTTCAGACATATTGCTTTTCGGTATAGCTCTGTGTTTTGTGTTTCTGTCTTCTAACTGAAGTGGCAGGGATAGTGCAAAGTTGGCATTCATTTGTTACACTGGGAAATGACAAAAGCCTGAATGAAGGGCCGGGCTTTGTTGGGGACGACAGCTTTTGGGTGGTCCACAGGTTGGATGCCTCTGGAAGGATAAGCAGACCTCCAGCGGCAAAACTGCACGGAGACTGTTTGACAAGTGTGGCCCTGTCCAATACATACAGAATAAATGATTGCGCTTTTGGATTTGTTGTATAATTTAAAATAATGTTAGGAAAGATAAATTGGTTAAACCCAAGTCTGAGTCTGCACCGCAAATGTATCAAAAGTTGGCAACCACAAGAGATTGGATTACATTAAAACACACACTTAAAACCATAAAACATCAACTTTAAACAAGCAATTGATTTAAATGGCCCTATAATTATGCCCACACTTTCATACTCAACACTTTGAAGGGCTGGGTGTATAGTCCATGTGACATTCTTAACTTTTAGTAAGTAAGTAAGTAAGTAAATAAATAAATAAATAAAACATTTAGGCTTATAGGTCATTGCATCAAAGGTTTGACATCCACTCATCACAGTTTTCCTTTGGATTTGAGGTGTAGGGACAAACTGCATCTGCACCTACTGAATCGATGCCATTTTCAAAAACAAAAAAAACAAAAAAAAGAATTTAGATGGTTAAATTTGAGATGTGTCTTGTAGATTCACAGAGAATAAAATGTTTAGCAGGGTCTTTTGCTTCACATCTTTTGATTCAATAGTAGAACAATGTCAAAAAGGTGTGCTTATAGTGCCCTCTATTGACCGAACATGAGACTGACCTAAACAGGTGGGTTCTCTTACATTAAGAAGGTAGAAATGCTTTATACAGCCACAGAGTCTCTGTAGATGCTAAAGGCGACCTCAGGCTACTCAATAAGAATAAGGGCTAATTAAAGAAAGTTAAGTAATCAACAAGTATTTCTTGGCAGATTAATCCAATAGTCATTTGTTTTGGAGAAATCATGTGTAGAACAGACAGACAAACAAACAAACAAACAAACAAACAAACAAACAAACAAACACGTCCCAGGAAGATAAAAGAGCAATCGGCCTGTGTACAATTTAATCTGTAGATTTAAATTAAGGTTAATAGGTTTAAATTAAAAACAAGTGTGAATGGTACAGGCCCACAGCAGCACATTACATTTCACTCCAGGTATTTAATGAAGAGATTAGGATGAAGACTCATACACACAACTACACTGTGCAGAGGTTTAGGTTGTGTTATTTTTATAACCAGCAGCATCAACACAAAGTTGCATAACACAAAGTCACAATTCTCGCAAATATGAACCATGTTTTAAGCCTAAACCATCTCTGCAGTATTAGTGTATTGTTCTATTTATAGTGTTGTGTTTATTTACCTTTTTTCAGTGTTTTCCGCGCACATGTGTCTCGTGGCGCGCCCCCTCGGCGCGTGAAAACAGCACGTCCGGTTTACCCGGAAGTAAGAACAATTCCCAAAGATGGCGGAGCAAGGTCCGATGGCCATAGCGATGCGGCTCCGTAACCAGCTCCAGTCCGTCTACAAGCTGGACCCTCTGCGGAACGAGGTGAGTGCTGGAGGTAGCGGGGCTGAGGCTGCGGGGCTGGGTGCAGACCCGGGGCTCACGGAGCTGCGCGGCCGGAGAAAAGGTGTCGGTGAGCGGCCGCGGTGGGCTCGTCTCCGCGGTGATGGAGAGAGCGATGCTGAGAGCTGCGCGAACATGCGGAGAGGCGGGCTGCAGCCGTGTTGTTCTTTGCAACAGTCAAGATACTCACACAGATCGAGCAAATTCAACATACTTCACCACATCTCGCACTATATTGACCTTAGATTTGTTTTTTGGCAACATTTGAGGCTCGTGTCTGTGAAGCAGCGAGTTTGTGAACTCGCGATGTCCGCGGAGGAGCGGAGCTGCGCTCGCTGCTTTTCTTTCTTTCTTTCTCTGGGGAGTCGTGTGCTGCAGAGAAGTGCGTATCTGGACCGCTGGATCTGCACTTCTGTACGGCTGTTTTGCAGAAGTTTGTCTGCTATAAACTCTGCGTGCTTATGGAATACACTTGCTGATCATCCGAAACTTCTTATCTCGCACGTAGCCTTTAAAATGCCCGTTTACCACAGAGTCATTAAGGGGCTGACGGGATGAACATTGGCCTCGTTACATCAGTGTTTCCTCTGGTCTCACTCGTGACTCTTGTGCACTCGCATAGAACTAATGACACGTTTGTAACACGTTTGTAAAGCTGCACCACTGCACCTGTGTCCCGTCCCGGGACGTGTGTCCGCTCACAGGTCACCCACAGGTCCACCGTGATCACGTTGTCTTATTTTGGTTTCACTTTATTATTTTCGCTAACAGTTTTTGCAATCTGTCTATTCTTCTGCAAAGGTCAGAGGTCAACAGCAGGTGCACACAGGTGCAGGAGGACTTGCATATGATCTTTAAATATTGAGAAAACTGTCCACAACTGTCAAAAAGGCAGAAATGTCTATTTGGCTACTACTGTTTTACATTCCTTATCAGAGAACCAACATTAGGGACTGTGGAGTTTTTTGCTTATGTTCTATAAAAACCTGAAAATAAGTGTTCTCTGTATCAGTAGACCATGTATGTCTCCTTTGCTTTCAGGAGGAAGTGAATCTGAAGATAAAGGACCTGAATGAACACATTGTCTGCTACCTTTGTGCTGGCTATTTCATTGACGCCACGACTATTACAGAGTGTTTGCATACGTGTGAGTACAGAGGGAACAATAATGAGAATAACTCCAGCTGATACTTTGCACTGATGTCACGCTGGGGCCGCTGTACATGTCTAATAGTGAAATGTTCATGAGTCACTGTGATTAACTTATGTACAACAGTAAACACTGAAAATAAGTTTTATGATTGTTTGAAATCTCAAGAAAAAAATATTAAGATGGATTTTAATAACACATTTTCAGGAGCCTTGTTTAACAGTATAAAACAGCTCACATGATATAGTTTCAATTAAGTAAATTCTTTGTTGTCAAATTATGTAAAAAAAATAAAAATCTATCATCAAAAAGTCTATCATCAGTAACAGAGCTGCATACAGAGCAGGGCCTACAGTTAGCTTCACACCCAGATTGAACGTTGATGACATCAGCTGCAGAGTATCAGTCATCGTGCATATCACTGATCATCCAACATCAAACCTCTGTTCCTCTTTGTTTCTAGTCTGTAAAAGTTGTATTGTCAAATATCTTCAAACAAGTAAATATTGCCCCATGTGCAACATCAAGATCCACGAAACACAACCTTTACTCAACCTCAAACTGGACCGAGTTATGCAAGATATAGTCTACAAACTGGTGCCTGGACTTCAGGAGAGTAAGTCCCTCACTGAAACACCTTCTCAGTCTGACCTGAGGCTGTAGATGTATGAAACCTAACAACATGTTCAATTATTAACAGGTGAAGACAAAAGAATAAAGGAGTTTTATCAGTCACGAGGTTTAGAACGAGTCATCCAACCTGCTGGCGACGGTAAGTCACAACTCTCTAATTACAAATGATAACTGGAGTGTTCATATATCGTCTTTATAGCCTCAAAGTTGCTTCACTACAGTTTTTCTAATGCAGGCATCACAAAGTCTTAAAACTGCCTTGTTACACCGAAATAAAAAGAACAAAGTTGGACGACCATGATAAAATCAATAAAAATGTAGAAAGACACAAATGGAAAGGAAGTTTATCTCATGGTGGTGGAATTTACTTGTCGGGGCAGGTGTTAAAGTGCAAGAGAAGTGGGCAAGCCTTACAAAGGACTACAAGGACAAGGAAGAAATATGTAGATTAAAACGTAATATAATATATAAAATTTAACAATTTAGTTGTTGAACATCATAAGTTGAGACGTTGTTGCATTGAGTCTTGGGGGTGCGATCATATTCCAAAATGCAAAATGACTTCTCTTTGGGAGCGAACAGTGAACAAATATAAACATTAAATATAAAATCTGTTTCTGTACATTCTATGAAAATTTGAGATTATTTCAACAAGAACTGCCAAAATTATTGGCCTATGAAATGATATTAAATGATATAATCATGTATAATCACGCCGAATGTCGTTTGGACAGAGACTTTTGCCTCTGTTCGAGAGGGTGTTCTCTGCTGTATGAGTGTGTGACTGTTTCTGAAGAAATACTTTTTCAGATTTTCACATTTGTTCAGGTCATGTTACATATTTACTGAAGTTCTCAATTCACCACCATTTTCTTTGTAACATTCACAAATTTCAAAACATGATAAAGGTGAGTGCTGTGGTAGAGTGTGAGATGTGTCCTCCCCGTGTTTCCTTGGACTCTGGTTTTCATTAAACATGTGCACACGGTGCATTTGCATAGAGACTCATAGATATTCTCAATCTCAAAAGTTTAAAGGTGCATTTGTAACTTTTCTGGTCGAGGATCCACCACCGGTTTATATCCATGTAGAAATGATTGATTTGCCAGTAAAGATCCACATTTGGTCAATTAACAAATCAATTTCCATGGAGACGAGCAAGTGCTGCCACCAAGTGATGGGTCAGGTCTGTGGAGAGGCGAGTCCATTCACCGTGGGAATAATGCCTTTTAGTGATTATACCTGTAATTGAGTAAATTCAAGATAGATCAGTTAAATGCAACACTGGTCTCATGCAGAGCCCCACACAAGAATTTTCTTAGTGCACCTTTCAATAATTCTGAAACGTGTGATAATATTTGCAGACTTGATGAAGCTGTGGTGTAACTCTTTGTGCCTTTGTCTGTAGATTCTGTCCCAGATGCCACAGGTTTGCCGTACACGAGCTTCGACCACTCCAAAGCCCATTTCTACAGATATGATGAGCAGGTCTCACTGTGTTTAGAAAGACTCAAGTGAGTATTCTAATAATATTGTGATGGATGGTGTCCAGATGTGCTCTATCAAATATGCATCATACTATCCACACAAAACACTTTTTATCTTCACAGTTCATCACTCGCTGGAAAAGATAAGACGAAACTTACTCTCCAGGTATGCATCAGTACTAACTGCACTTTTACACTGTTAACTCTCTGAAATATTGAGCTGTCTGTGTTTGCCAGAAATGTGTCTCTGGGGAGGCATTTTCCACTTTACAAGCTCTTTTCTGCCCTTGACTGCTAAGCAAATACATGGCACAGTGACATGTACTGGAGCCAGAGCACAATCCAGCTGAAGCCTCATTCCCACAACAGTCAGGGATAAGTGGAACATGTGCAGCGTTCAGGCATATAATCACTCCACACTAAAGTACTGTTTTCTCAGAAATGTGAAGTGAAAAACACGCAGGTTGCTATAAAAGCACTTTACTGAATTACAACAAGTAATTACCCTTGTTTACCTCTGGTACAGGTTTAGTTTTCTCACATGGGTAACAAGATACAGACGTGTATAAGTGCAGTGTAATGAGCAGACTGGCTTAAACATCTGTTGGCTTTACATTTGACCAGGAGCTTTAGATTCCTGCATAAATCCATAAGGTTGTTGATGTGAGAGCGTCTCTGCAGTCACTTTTCTTTGCCCATGACTAAATGTGAGTAATGTGACTGTCACACTTGTGGGCCCGAGTACAGGATTACATAATACATGGGACTCCTCCGCTGAAAGCTCCTGATCTGCCAGCAGAGGGCGCTGTTTGTCTACAAATGGGTTTTTTTTTTGCCTCATGATTTCTTTAGACTGACCTATTGATGTTATAGGATGAAATGCTGCATAGTCAGTCAAGTTGTGGTAAGAATGAATGAATAAAAGGGCTTATATTACACTTTTCTAATCTATGTTATAATGTTTTTCACATCAAAAAAACACCTTTTTGTTCTTCTCTCATATATCAAACACTCTGTTCCACCTTGTGATGTCATGTGGCCATACAGGAAGTGCTCCACTGTCTATTTAAACTCTACACACATTCACTAGAATCAATTTGATGATTTCACAGCTGAAATTTCCTATCTCCACTGAACAGGAGATAAAACGTATCTACCACTACATGATACCACAAGTATTTTGAGCTTTAGAGATGTGCAGAGAGTAACAGGGAGTGGAACAAAATGCATATCCATGTTTTTGAAGAGGAACATAGGACTTTTAAACTAAATATGACAATGATACTTAAAAATGCACTACTTCCAAGGTGTTTTTTCTATCTAAATAATATCGCTCATTGTGCGTTAAGAGAAAAGCTTGTGGGGTTCTTTTTAGCTTAATAAGTACATTTCCTTAAGGCAAAAAAGGTTTCATACATCCAGATTGTTGTGGTCTTATTTGTGCACATGCCGTATCTTCATTTAAACATAAGGAACACGGATCTCAGCCCATCCGGTTTTAAGAGTTCATAAGAGTTACAGTCCATGAATCAGGACCTTGTTTAACTCACATTCTAAACCTGCATATTTACTTGAATGCGGTTATTTTTTGCTTGTGTAACATAGATTTGGCGTTCCGTTTGGGCCTATAAAGACAGACTCTCCTCGCTATACAGGAGGAGGAAACATAAAATGATTCTGGGCCGTGTAATGCGTCAGCGGGGACTGAAACCATGCAGTGGTAGCTGTGGTTTGTGTCCTTGTAAATCCATGTGTAACAGGAGAGAAACACGCCCCCTCTGAACTCGCACCGGTTTTTAGGGGAGCTTTAGACCAACAGGTGGGATACGGTAGCAGCTTTATTAACGCTGGATTTCAGATTATGCAATGTGATGTAAGGCCAAGAGATCTGTTTGCCTGCTGCATTGGATTTTTAATAGAAATATTCGATAATTAACTCACAAATATTCGATCAAATCTCCATTTTAACATTATTCATTTTAGTTGCCCCCCTGTCTGTATTAAATATTCCTGTCCTATAGTGTTTCGATGTTACCCGAAACGCAGTAAATTCGCTGCTATGTTAAACTCTGGCTGCTGAATCCGTTTTTCTACACTTACATACTGCCATTGCGTCTTTGGGCAAGACATTTAAGCCTCCTCCACTGCAATGTCTGTGTGCAGGGACTGATTCTGAGCCAGTCAAATGACTGGGCGCTCGTGATTATAATAAGCGCTGTATTATAAAGCGGGATCTGTGAACTCTTTGTGCTCTTATCTTATTTAATAAACGTCGCAGCGTAATCGTTTTTTCTGCCTGGTCTTTGCAGCAAAAGTTTGTGCGGTGTTCGGTGCGAGCGGAGGTCAGACACTTACGGAAAGTCCTCGGGCATCGACTAAATGTAGAAAAACACCAGGTGAGTTACGCTTTTCATTCTAGTGTAAGTGTTATTGCTATAATACCTTGAAATACTTTGAAATACCTAAAATACTTTGAAATACGTGTATTGTTACTGTGATGTCCAGTGCCCACAGATCAACAAAAAATTTGATCTATAAAATGACAAACTCGGAGCTTTGTTCAGATTTTTTGTCTCAAGTTGGAGGAATTTTGTGAAAAGTAAAGATTTTATAACCAAAAACCCCTGACATGGTGCGAGAGCTTGGGCTTATAACCAGAGTTTAATGCCATATTAGGAAACATTTCAGACATTTCTATAATATCTATAGCAGCAAACGGGACAAACCAGAAGATTTGCACTTTTACATTCTAAAATACACTTAAATGCACAATATACAAATGTTTCCTCCAAATAAATGACCAAATAGTTTATCAAATAACTATTGAATTCATAGATTATTGGAGTAGCTACTAGTTGAACTGTATGAAGCTTCTACTGACGTCTGCTTGTGTGGTCTCCTCTGATCCAGGTCCAGATGTTGTTCAATAACGAGTCTCTGCCCGATCATATGACCATGAAACGACTATGGCTCTCACATTGGTTTGGCAAGGTACCAGCAAACGCACACAACACACAATGTACTGTTACTGTCATTTCAGAACTGCCAGAAATGAACTACAGCACAAAAATAATTGGAATTGTTAGTTTTAGTCATAGATGATACAAAAAAATTATGTTGAACGGCAGCAAAAAGTAAAAAAAGTGCACGAGTTGGCTTAAGATTTGGTATTTTTTTTAGTATCTATATGTAAAAAAAGCAGATTACACTCATGAGTCACATGTTAATTGCACAAGTACATCATATTTTCCTCATGTTACATTACGTTGTTATAGGCCACATGTAATGGAGGATAAGTGTTGTGATTGTGCTGTTGTGTGTTGCAGGCCCAGCCCTTAGTTCTTCACTACACCATCAAGGACAAGCGGAGCAGATAGGGGCGGCTTTAGCGTGTGCAGTGTACATATTTTGTACAATTGATATTCTATTTTAATAGTGTTTGTGTACATAGACTTATTTTCCTCGTTTTGTATTTTTGAAAATAAATCTGAAAATGTGAAACTCATTTTTGTCTGGCTGTACTAATATCAGAAAATACATTTGATGGAGGAGTTTTTGTACAATGAAATCTACGTCTTTAATACTTTTCATATGATTGTTCTGCAGTATGACCCAGCTCTGTCCACTCAGTACAAACAAAAATGGAGAAAGGATTTGTATCATTCATCACCAATGCTGAGTAAAAATGTACTTGACTGCAAACTCACTTCCACTATGGGACTTGAGGGTCAGATGTTTCCCCACAACAGTAAAACATGGTTTTTAAAGAATCTGCTTAGGCCTTGCATTTGTAAGAGTATCAAAACAGTAGTGCAAATTTATGAACCTGTGGCCTAAATCTGTTACAGAAGCAGCTGAGGTTTTTTTGTTGTCATTACTACTAATAATACATCAGACTTGTATAGTTTTTTGAACACTCAGAAGGATTTTACAGCAACGGAAAACTGGTGAATTCAATCACTTCTGCCAACGTGTAAACCTCCAGTGTTGTTCTGGACAAAAGTGTAATGGGCCAATATAAGCTTATTGTCCATATATTGTACAGTTTAGTATCTCATTCTCAGTGTTTCTTTGATTAATTCTCCTTTACGAGTTTGTTGTTAAATTATTAATAATAAATAAATAATAAATCTATTATTAATAATAAATCTAAACTAGGAGGGCTCCAAACTAAACTGTTCCAATTCCTCCCAGCCTGACCTGTAATGTAATGTAATGAAATCATAACTTGCCACAAGAGGGCGCAGTTGTTCTTCCATAAACCTCTGAGTTGGTGTGTAGTTCAGGGTCCAGTAAATCCTGGCACTGGTCGATGTCACGTGAGGCCTTGACCGCGCGTGCACACAGCAAATATTATTTAGACGATTCGGTCTGATTTTGATATTTTATTACACAAATTGTGAGACTGGTACCAATAAAATTACACAAACTATGTTGGCCTATTTTTTGCGTGTTGTGCTGCCTGAAACAAAGTGATTTTCTCAGTTCTACATTATTAATTAAAATTCCCCTTAAAAATGACAATACAATTTTGGTATTGTATTGTAAACCTTTTGGTTTGAATTTTTGTGTGAGTTTATTTATTTATTTATTTTAATATTTAAAACACCTGAATATTAACCTGGAATATGCTGTGTTGTACTTTTTGACAAATCAGGCCCCTTTTAGCTCTTCAGCTCCTCTGTTTATCCTGGAGTATTCCCTGTGTGTGACTGTGCTGGTGCAAAGACTTTCTCCTGCAGGATCTCAGGGGGTAAAGTGACAGATCTGCCCTGAGGCAGTGACCTCTGGGCAGCCCCACTCTCACTCTCATCTGCTTTGGTTATTGTGAGTCTGCAGTGTAAAACTGGGGTGTGTATCTTTGTGTACACATGTTGTAACATGTGTAACCTCTTCACAGTCACAATATTTTGTGGACTTTTGCCTTTTTGAATTGCTCGCATATGTGGCTAAATACATAGTTTTGCTGCAGCAGCAAAACACTCCGGGCCTTTCATGGTTCATGTAAACTGCGACACACACTCAACATCCTCCAGTGGAATTAATAATGCATCAGTGAAAAAAAAGCACCTTCCTCATGTGCATCAGAAGGTTCCACTTTTATTTTTTTTAATGACGTAAAAAAGCAAAACAAAACAAAAATAAAACAACTTAATTTTGATTGTAATTTTGCTTTTTGACTTTTTACTTTTACAGTAGATCAGAATAGCTTTAAAATAGTAATTTGAAGTGTGTAAATTACTTTTCTTGACTTTCAATAGCTGACTTTATATTCCTCAGAAACTGCAGAATTTGGGGTCAAAATCAGTGTTTAAAAGCTCATTTCTTAAATCTGCGCGTCCAGTGCCACTTTAAACACTGTAAACAGATGGAAACAGGCCATATTTCTTGCTGTGTTACTTGTGTGTCCTGGTTCAAGCTGCTGCTCCAAAGTGGTACAATAAAAAGCCTACTTGACTTTTCAACCCTCTCCTTCCACCCCATTACTTCTGTTGTGTCCCAGTCTGCTGCTCCTCCGCCCCCAGATCGGCCCCCGCTCCACACTTTGGTCCAGGCTTTTATGGCCATTTCAACTAAGTTTTCCATGCACTGTTTTCTGAGATGATCAAAAATGCAAAAGAATTCTGACTACATTTCTATTGTTGCCACAGATTATATACAAACATAATCGTGTTAAATTAAATGAGCACGAAATAGTAGTAGTTCCTCTAAAAAGTATATGAAAAACCTAAACCTAAACCTAACCTTAAACCTAAAACCTAAAAGCTAAAAAAGTTCCTGAATTGTGGTCGACACAATAACAGCCAACATACTTTTACATTATGTTTGCAAAAGTATTTTCTGCATCTGTCTGAAGTGTTTTGACTGATGCCAATGACAACATTTACACCTGTCATATTGTTTCTGCTGTCAGCTGCCTGTCGTTGGCCAAAAGATTTTTTATTTTTTTCAAATCTATTTGGCTACTTTAATTATTCAGACTCGTATTTATTATTTTGTATTATTTATTTTTTTGCTCTTTGTTATTATAGTCTGTATTTTCAATTAATTTAAGTATTTTAAGCCTAACACAGCCTATCAAATAAAACAAACAGAATGTGTTAAATGTGGTGCTTTTAAAACACCATCATGCCAGCGTGCTCCTTGACGCCATGTTCCCAGTACAGGCCTGTGTTTACCATAGTCCCAGTGAGTGGACGCTACACATGAGCCAAACACACACGCGCTAAACCCAACAATACGTCCCCAAATGGCGCTTCCCATTGAGCGTTATTCATAACACCTCGCGGTGGCCCATTTGCTATTCATGGGGACACTTTCCCTGCAAACGCGGGGCGCACGGAACGGCAGATGCGCGCCATTATTGCCCAGCGTTCGCTCCAAGCTGTTTTTACGTGAGGCGATGGGCGGCCCGGCTAATCAATCACGTCCACTAGTTGTGTTAAGGACACAAGGAGGAAAACATATGGCACTGGGCCGGGCGCAATCTTTTCTCAAGCCGGCCGAGACAAGACGCATTGAAAGCGCACTAGAAGAATGAAGAGAAAGCTGCTAATTGAAGTCACACCACTCCGCGGCTCAAAGCAGGGGTCACGCATTGAAATGGGCCCAAGTTTCACCTCCCACTACACAGGATCACTGGCCTGTCCACTGTCATATGAATACAACAGCCTGGTTAAGTTAAAGCGAGCCTTTCTCACATTACACCGCAGATTCTTGTGCGCCTTTTGGCACAATTGTTCTGTCTAACCTCCTTTGTCTCCATCAAAGCTTTTTAGGTCAAGTCGCACGTTTAGCGTCACCACAATAAATAACATATTATTTTAACCACCAATTTCTATTTAATGTGCAGTTTTAGTTTAGAAAAAGCATTGCGTAAAATTAAGCAGTTTGACCAAAGCGTCTTGAAATATGATAGAAGCTTTATTTACATAGATGCTGATTAAATAGAATGTTACAATAAAATTATTATAGGGGGCTATGTACAAAACCTAGACACGTGTGCAGTTGTACTAAAAGGGTCTCTGCGCGTGCCACTTTGCGCTAAAAAGTGGCGCGTAACCGCACTTGGATTCATCCGTACGAAGAAACGTGTATAAACCATTAGAGGCCGAATGTCAGTGTCTCTTCAGTTCAAAATGGGCAGGTAACTCCACAGATGAGACCTACGAGTCCAAAGAATAAATTAGAATAACTGAAAAGGGATATCCAAGAGTCTCTACGTATTCTCCTCTGTGACAATATCCGTGCAAAAGTTTGGGAAAAAATGCCCCCGTTTGACCTTCTCAATAGACACCACGTGGCCAGAGTTTTTCAGTCGTCCACCTCTATCTCCTCGTCGTCCTCCGAGAACTCGTCCGTGGTGTGATCTCTGGAGGAGGAGGGGGACTGCGGGAAGGCGCCGTGTCCCTGGGGAGACGTGGGTGACACGCTCGGAGACGCTGCGCCCTGAGCCTGTTCCTCCAGACTCTCCATGGTGACGAGCTTCTGCAGAGTCTGTGGGGTGAGCTTCTTGAGTGACTCCACGTCGGCTTTCATCTCCTCCAGGTCTCGTTTGAGTTTGGCGCGGCGGTTCTGGAACCATGTGATGACCTGTGCGTTGGAGAGGCCCAGCTGCTGCGCGATCTGGTCTCGGTCGGCTGGAGACAGGTACTTCTGGTACAGGAAGCGCTTCTCCAGCTCGTAGATCTGGTGGTTGGTGAAAGCCGTCCGGGACTTTCTCCTCTTCTTTGAGCTCTGTCTTTGTCCGAATGAGTTTACGTGCTCACGTCCTGCAGGAGACACGCAGTCAGTAACACACTCCTGCACACCTCAAACACACTATGAATACTGAGCTGTTCTGTTTACATCTGGCTCTTTGATACCAACAATTTAGTTGCAAATATGAGAAATGTGAGAAATACTATAATCTGTAAACGCAGTATCATATTTTGTTTGAAAAAATACACCCGCTGTTATTAAATATTACGTTATGTTTTAATTTCATACAAATGTCATAACTATAAAATCAAATTTTGCAAAAAATATTAAAATGTTTGAACTATAACACAAGAAATGTCGTGTTGCTTTTCAATTACAAAATCCAAAATCCAGTGGCTATTAAAACTTTTTT
>KN492002.1:0-10075 GCA_000787155.1 Scartelaos histophorus
TCTGCCCCAGGGCAGCTGTGTCTAAAAAGACGCCTGATCAGTTCATTAATAATGACAGTGTGGACAATTAAAGCCATTTGTATGACCACTTATTGATGTGTAATATAGACTACTCAAAAAGTAAAAAGAGAGCTAAAGTTATTGAGCAGGCCTGTACTCCTGAAGCTCTAAGAGCAGCCGGGGGTTATTCAAGGACAGTTTTTCATAATTAACTGTATGTGCCTGCTCCACTGCTCCCTGCTCCCTTCAAAGAGCTGCTTAATGTCACAGGAAATCTGCTGTGAACAAAGGGCTCATTCAGCTGAGAAAGTCACTCTATGGTCTGCTCCAGCACAAAGACAGACGAGCACTGTGAGCTCTGTGAGCATCCTCTTCCTAACACCTGTATCCTCACAGTTCTCCTCAGGTTGAGGAGGAATATGGGCAGCACTGGAAAACAAATGATTTTGATTCGCAATATGTAAGCTATGTCCATTCATATATACTGTCTATGGTCATAATATAATTATATCATAATGTATAGTATTTTCTAAAGTTTCTAACTGTGTAAATACCTAGTTTTGACAAATGTGAAATTCTTGCCTGTCAAGACTAATCTGAAATGAGTAGCTAATCAAGCTCTTCACTGCTCTCCGGTGAGAAGGGCGAGAACATTTAACAACCTCAATTGTGATTGGCTCTTGTGGTTGCTATGATACTCATGGTCGGATTTCCAAATATGGAGCCTGGCTCCAGATTTGCTCCTGTAACCGTTAGCATCGGGAGCCTCATTTGAGCGGCGCTGAATCCTATGGGTGACGTCACACTAGCTTAGTCCACTCCTTTTATACGGTCTATGATTATGACTATAAAATATAAAATATTCGATATTATATTATATTACAATAGTAATAAGATATTATGCATATGTGGCAGTGTGACCTGCGGGAGGGCCACGCCACTTTGAGAGACTGTTCCATTCTGTTCCAATCAATAGCTGTCAATCAATAAATATCGCCTGTGTATCACTCGCCCTTTGACCTTTGCACTTCCTGGGTCCCCGGTGAACCTCTGTATCCTTCATCTTTCAGGTTGCAGTCTTGCTCTTTAGTTACTTCAGTCATTTAGTTTTGTGCTTATACAGTTGGTGTATTTAGTGCCGTGGCCTGTTACCTGGCGTTGCATGTTGCGCTGTCAAAGCGCCGCAATGCGCGTTCTTGTGATGCAAAAGTGGCATGTTGGAGCCACAGACCTTCAATTCCAGTTTAACTGAAGGCAGTAGAAATAACTTCAATACTTTTCTAGATGTGACTACTGGGAGCTGCAATGTGGGTGCTGGAGCCGTCGCCTTGCCCTTTTTCTCCTGCCCTTTGCCTTGTCTTATTTATTTCTTTTCGTACATGAGAATATGGATGGACTTCCAGATCACACAGGGTCAATCAAGCAGTCAAGGAACTACAACATGTTCAGCAACATGGAACCACCAGTGCTTCAGGTGTCATTGCTAAGATTCAAACGCCAAAGAAAAAGAATTGAAACCAGGCAAAGAAACAAACTTGAGATTCCAGTCCCACCTGCTGCATCTACATGGAGATAAGATGAACTTTGGGAATAACGAGGACCTGGATGACAAAAACTATATGTCCATGCTCACCAACAAGAGAGAGACAGCCCTGGAAGTTTGTGGATCTTGAAATGAACCAGTTCTGAATGGACTAAATGGCAGGATCAGGCCCAGTGAGGACAGTGTGTCGGTTCTTCCTACCGACGAGACCTAAAATCCCTAAAGACAGGGACGGGCAAAGAAACTGAGACTGCACTCCCTCCTGCTGCAACAACGTGGTGATAAAACGATCTTTGACGACTGTCCTTATACAAGGCAAACATGTTCATAAAGTACTCCAGAGTCACTATACTGTTTAATACACAAACTCTGCATATTTAGGTTCTTACACTGAGAACAATAAGTTCCACCTTGTGATGTCATGTGATAATACAAGAACAACTTCACTGTGTTTTAAAAATCCATACACCTTCACTAGAATCATTCCAGTCATTTCAGGCAGCGTGTTGAGATTTGGAGATGTAAACAGACTAGCAATAAAGAGACATGTGAATGAAACAAAACCTCAGTGCAGGTGTGTTTTTGAGGAGGGAACAGCATAATAACATCACTTAAAGCTCACAAGAGTCACTTTTGTCTAATATTGTCTAATATTAATTGTGTCTAAACTAAAGTACAGTAACTAAACATTTTATGAATTAGACTGTTATTATTTTCTATTCTAGTGGAGACAGGGTACCAAGCTACAAGACAGATCTGTGCAGAGGTAAAACAAAGCAAATAGCTTACATAATATCTTTTTCAAAAACACATGTAAGTCATACTGTGGAACATTTCACATCTCCATAGAGACAAGCAGGTAGCAAACCCCTCAGCAGAAGTTATAGAGCACTAAGGGCAGCACTGTGGTTTGGGCTGAAATCAAAGGCAAAGTGCCCCAAACAAACTGTAAATTGATCTGTAAAGTTTAGTTTGTGAAACATCAAATGCCCCACATGATATGGGGGCATTTGATGGAGATAAATGCAGATTCCAATTTGTTTACCTATGATATAAATGCATAGGATCAAAAATAAAATAAAATATTAGACACAAACCTACTTTGGTGAACGGTAAAGATGTCTGTGCTCTTACTGGATTCAGCAGTTTTATTTCTTTGCTCGCTTCTCCACTGTGACGGTTCCATCAGTCTGCCTGACGTATTCGTCTGAATGTTCCACCTTTAATCAGTCACTTTCAGTGAGAGCCAGACCAGACTGATAATGAGAAGACCCCCAGTCAAGAATGCTACACATATGGATCTGACTGTTCCCAGTCTCTGTTGGAAAAATGCGCTTTCATTCTCACGTTATTCTATGTTAATTTGAATGAGGAAATCTCACCCTCACACTCAGAGCAGCAGCAGCAGCAGCAGCAGCAGCAGCAGCAGCAGCATGAATGCGTGAGAATGACATCACTATCAACAACTGTTCCACTCAACCTGAAGCAACACTTCAGGACCCACACATTATTTTCTCATCTTTGTGTAGCACATTGGTGCTATGTGTACCTTTTTATAGAATTTGATTAGGATAAAGGAAGGACGGGCCAGATTCAGAGAGACTCTCGATGTGAAGTGTCTGAACAACAGAGACACCGACAACACTTTGAGTTAAAGTGAAAAACGATTTATATTTTTTATATGTGTATTAAAGTATGGTTTTACAAATTTAAAGAAAAAAATAGAGCACTTCTTTTCCCCAAAAAGAAAAAGAAGGTAAAGATATACCTGGGTATAATAGTTTTTAGAGTCAAAGTTCCATGACCTTTTCCCTTTCCCAGGCTTCTGTGGCTCTCAACAAACATCATTTTAAGGATTTAACAAACATTTGATCACTAACATGACTTTCAATGATACTTTAGGGAGTTTTAGCACCGGTTTCTGTTTACCAGTCACAGAAAATCATAAGCAGAATGCTGATACACCACATCATTCATAACAACACAAGTGAGGGGTAGTGCCAAAGAGCACAATGCCAGGCCTTCACCTTATTGGCTTAAGCAACATCAGACCAAGGTGCTACTGGTTGCTCAGTGTGTCTATCAAAACACTTTTATGATGTATTTTTACAACTTTGTAATAGTTCTGAATACTCATCATGTTATTTAATGAAAATATCCATCCATCTTCTCCCGCTTAATCCGGCTGGGTCGCGGGGGCAGCACTGCCCATTACTCTGTGCACCAGACCCAGACCCTATGAACCCCTCTGCAGGTGGTGACCCACAGGAGGGAGGGACTCCCCAGCAGTCCCTGATCATAAGCTGCTCATAGGGGCATGTTGCATGTTGCATGTTGCATGAGTAACTTGAGTAACATGAGTTTACTCCGGTTTACCCAGACAAGGGGAGGAAACATGCAAACTCCACACAGTTGTGAGGCATGAGTGTTGCCACTCAGCCACCGTGCCGCCCATCAATGAAAATATTTATTAACTTATATTTAAATGCTATTTATCAATATCTATTCCCATTGTGATTTAATGATTTAAATGTTAAGTGTTTATGAACATTTATTTGTTTTAATCACGTTTTTAACACTGGGTTATGTCCATAGACCGTATGTCCACCTTGTGATGTCATGCGGCTTACAGGAAGTGCGTGCTGTGTTTTAAACTCCATACACCTTTGCCAGAAACATCTGGATAATTTTAGACTTGACATTTCTAAAGGTAAAAAAAGCTGTTAACTTGATGTGTGAATGAAACAAGACAACTCCAGGTCTGTTTTTGTCGATTCCAACATGTACTGTAGGACATTAAAGTTTGTTCAGTTATAGCTGTGAAAAATTGCATAAAATAATAAAAGTTTAAAAGCCCTGTTCATGTGAGTGTGTCTGAGTTGGGGGAGGACACACAAGGATATTGCAAGAATGAAATTTAGGGACGGTCATAAAATGGACATATATGTTTAACATGAATGCAGTGCCTCTTCTCTTTCACAAAGTGCTTTCTGTGCTGATAGACAATGGGACTCTGTGTGTGCTTCTAAAGAATTTGGCTAAAAGGGTTACAATATATTTCTATAACGGAAATGACATGAGATACTATTTAACAAGTTTAAGAAAACTACTAACAAAGTGACTACAAGTGTGTAATGTCAGAATATTGAGAGAAAAGACTGGTGAGGGCTACATTGTTTTCACAAATAAATACATAAATAAATCAAATTCCAGACAGGTACTGTGATTTTGACTTTGATTAAGAGATTTTCAATGTATAATTTCAAATCAGGATTCCCACATTCAGGAGCAGTAATATTTGAGGGGCAGAACTGCTCAATATGAATCACGTGTCATTCTTTAAACAGGAACATTGACACAGACAGGACAGAAGGTCTAAGAAACACCTAAGAAAAGGACTAACTCAGGAATGGCCCCGGCTCTAAACAAAGATATCCACACCATGTTTCTGTCTAGTATCTTCCTGGAGTGACATCCTGAATAATCAAAGTTAATCAGCTGTAGTGACCTTATTCTGCCCCTGCCCACTTTAACCTCTAAATACTTTTAAACCACACTTTCACTGTGATATCACCTCAGGTTAACTACATTGATTTGTGTAAAATGTTCACTGACCACTCTGCGCTGATTGTTTGAGAGGTTTAAAACTGCTTTGTGATCCATACAGAACTCACTTACTTTCTCCATGCAAACAAATACAACCCCAATGATGACGGCGACGCTTACGGTGACTTCAGGAATCAGGTGAATACTGTACATGCTCTAGCGTCAGAATACATGAAAGTTAGTTTGAATTTAGTCCTTGTTCTAATATTTAAGGACAAAATGAGCACAAATAGTTATAGAATAAAGACTCAGTGGTATGTTTTGCTTTACTTCTTTAAAAACACATTTTAAAAACTCCAAACACTGTCTTCCATCGACTAAAACAGGTAATAAAGCAAACTCTAAACACAGACACAGGTCTATATAAAGACATGAGCTCTATATAAAGACTAAAGAACAGTCCATCATTATAACACTCATGTTTCTGTCGTAACCTGTTACATCTGCCTGACCCATCAGTGACCCTGCGGTAGTAAATATAGGAGATGTACAGGTTTTATAAAGGAAACAGTTTGACTTGAATTCCTCTAATATATAGTATCCAAATACACAAGGAGTGAATGCCCACATTGGAAGCGTACATAGGATCAGATAGGATCAGGTTTAAAAATGGACTAAACCAGGTCTAAATCAGGACTACGAAAACATCTTTATTTTACTTAACATCTGAATGCCCACATTGGAAGCGTACATAGGATCAGATAGGATCAGGTTTAAAAATGGACTAAACCAGGTCTAAATCAGGACTACGAAAACATCTTTATTTTACTCTAAAACTACTTTCACTTTTACATTCATAAACCGAGGCTTCGACGTGATTGGTCCAACCACTCAATTAACAGTACAGTGGGCACTCAGCGAGATGTGTTCACGAGTTTGTGGGTTCACAAATATCCTGAGAATCCATGTTACTGTGCAGAGATTATCTGAGATCTACAGTAATACAAAGCCTGTGCAGACTGGTCCTCCTGCCGGGGTTTGAGCATTAATATTAAATCAAAACCAAATGCTGCAATCTTTTGTTCTTCAACCATGATTTCCTCCACAAACAACAAAATACACTGTCATATTTTGCATAAAAAGTGCCGACCCTGTAGTTTAGACCTGTACAAACATGTTCTGAATTGTAATTAGATCATTAATCTTCTTAAAATGTGGACAAAATCCCATTAATGAAAACATACATTACAAAACCGAAACGTTTGAACACTGAACGTTTTGAACATTTCAGAAAATTTACATTCATAAATCGAGGCTTCTGATTGGCTTCCCTACCCCTTCCCCCCGCCTCCTTTCCCCTCGTTTCCCGGGCAACTGTGTCAGGGAGGAGAAAAGAGCAAATCATGTGAGTCCTAGCATCTCTCTCTCTTTTTCTCTCTGCCTCTCTCGTCCCTCCCTCTTCCTCTCTCATTCTCTCTCCATCTTTCTCTCTGCCTCTCTCGTCCCTCCCATCTTTCCCCTCACTCTCTTTCCCCCCTCCCTCTCTCTCCTCTTCTAAATGTGCTTGTGCATATCAGCCTGCCTCTCCATGCCTCCCCTTCACTCCTCGCTCGCCCGTGCGTTGCCGCGACATCCATTCTCAAACCTCTGTGGACAGAAGGAGATTCCTACAGCACCTCGCTTTGGTTTCCTCTGACCTGTTTGTGTCCCTGATTGTGCGCCTCAGCCCCCCGTCCCCCTCTGACCAGACCCCGGTGTGACAGTGGCTGCTTCGAGGGGGAATGGGTTGTGGCAACTCCTCAGCCACCAACACTTCGGGAGGCGGTGAGATTTTAATTCAACATTTTCACTATTTTGTGGATTTTTACCTGTTTTTATTTATTGTGCAAATCGATATGGTTCCTTGAGTTATCAGTAGAGGCAGCGCTGAGAGGAGCAGGAGAGGTGTTCAGAATTTTAATGAGGATTTGCGTGAGGGCAACCCCACAATTTCACCCATGTCATCACTAATCTGCTGGATTGCTTTTGTTTCATTTATGTTTGTGACATGTGTGTGACAGTGTGAGCTTGTGAGTGCATGTGTGAGCTGTGAGGTTTTACATGTGCGCTCTTAATGCCCTCAGTATAGTGGCACCGAAGGACTCAGAGACAGGAAAGCATTCACTTGTGAGAAAATACTGGATTCAAATACTGCAACAGATTTCAGCTGTTTTGGAGTGTCACTTCGAGTCAGTGTCCTCACCGCTAAGATTCATTCATAAAATCTCTGCGTATTTGAGTAGAACATCCCCAATCACATTACCACTTTACAAATACATGTTTTTACTCTTTTGTTGATGTTGTGTTTTGAAAGTGTGCCATTTATTCGAGAGCGGTCAGGTCAGTGTCCTCTCTTCCTTGGCTTTTTTGTGTTCTGTAGAACTTTTTTTGGATTACATTTTTTATTAACAGTCAAATAGAGATGACAGTTATAAATCACACATGTACAATTTTCTTTTGTGCCCCCATCCTTCTTGCACATGTTTGGTTTCTTTCACTTCACATATGTCTCTTTTTTCTTTCTTTTCCTTTAAAAATAGAAAGTAAAGCAAACAAAACAAAACAAACTTTGAACATTTGAACATCTCCTATTTGAACATTTGGCTAGCA
The DNA here is from genome assembly GCA_000787155.1 of Scartelaos histophorus. NCBI lineage: Eukaryota > Metazoa > Chordata > Actinopteri > Gobiiformes > Gobiidae > Scartelaos > Scartelaos histophorus. The sequence continues at coordinate 7,739 of KN492002.1, forward strand.
GTGAAAAGGGAATGTCACTAATATTACTTTTCTTTTTGTTTTTAATTTAATGTTCGGGTGTTAATCAGGTCTTTCCATGGTTTCCAGCTTTCCTCATACCTGTCGTGTTCTAATCTTTGTGTGAGTGTCAGTATTTCCATTTGCGAAATGTCTTTGATAATGTTGAACCATCCTCCAGGCTCAGCAGTTTGTCACTCATCCATCTTTTGGTCATTTCTTTCTTGCTTGTGAGCAGCAGAACGTTCTGTAGACTTTTTCTGGTGGAGCGTCCGCCACCTGCTTGTTATGTTATTGCTTTGCCTGGAATGTTCCGCAGTATAGCATGTAGTGAGAGTGTAGTTCTGAGATTCTAAAACAGACTTAACAAATAACCTGGCTCAGACCAGACTCATATGTGTGTCACTCTGAGTTCTACATATAATCATCTGAACAGCTCAGCTGAAAGAGCTGAAAACACAGAGCATCACAACGACTGAATCTGATTGGTCAAAGCATCACAACAGTAGAACAAGCAGAAAACTCAAACTTTTGTAAAATCCAGTTGAGAGAAAAGCACAACTGGATTGTGCTTTTCAAAGCTCTTCCCTTCTACATATTTTTCACAAACTAAACGTTCTGTATTGACACTAAAACAGACCAACGTTCCTCTGTGGGCGTCGCTATATTTGTGTTGGTTCATTTGGGCGCTTCACCTTTGGCTTCTGCACAAACCTCAATGCTGCGATGTGATTGGTCCCCCAATTCAGTTAACCATACAGCGGGCACTCACGAGTTTGTGAGCCCACAAATATCCTGAGGATCCATGTTGCTGGGCAAAGATTATCTAAGATCTAATAGAAAGCCTATGCAGACTGGTCCTCCTGCCAGGCTCTGAACAGGGCTGCAAGATTTGAATTGAAATTCCAATTTAATATGCAATTAGCAAATCTCAAAGGCTGCAATCTTTTTTTCTTCTACCATTATTTCCTCCGCTAACATGAAAATATCCTGTCTTATTCTGCATAAAAACTAATGACCCTACAGTTTGGATCTGTTAAAACTAGTTCTGAATTGTAATTAGATCATAAGTCATCCTAAAATGTGGAATGAACTATCATTGAAAATATACATCAGAAATTGAACAGGAATCACAATGTTAAACAGAAAAATCCCCACCTCTGACCTGTCCTCTCAGGGGTATCGAGTGTACTCAGAAATCTTTACTTTTAAGGCTTGATTATTACAAAAAATCCAGTTTATGTGCACACAAAAGAGCCAAATGAAAAATGACAAAAATCACAGTGTCTTGTTGAGTTAAAGAAAAAAAAACAGCCCCTGTGCATCTGGGAGTGAATTAGCCAGTGCCTGTTCTCCAGAGAAGGACTCTTGAATGAGGTGATTAGAGTTCCAGTACCTGCAGGTACCTCACCACACTCACTCTGTGGATGGATGGACACAATCACTGCGAAGCCAATGACAGAACAGGATGGTGAGGGGCTCACATGAATGTTGACCTCGACGACCACCATCAGTCATCAACACACTAATGCATTAGTTATGTTCATATAATATTAGTTATTATGCAATGCAGGATTGCATTGCTCAAAGATACAACAATAGTATGTGCAAAACCAGACTGAACCATCAACCACTATGTAACCTCTCTGAGGAGGGTCTGTCACCTGATTGTCTCCATGAAGATCCTTTGACAGAATTGAACCTGCCTATATCTATGAAAACAAGAAGTTCAGGTCTGTGGAGAGGCAAGCCCACTCACACCAAGAATACTTGCATTTGCATAAAACACCAATTACACACAAGATGGATACGTTTAATGCTATACTGTGGAACATAACTGTAGCAGTTGTAACATTGCCATGAAAAACAAACAGGAGACGGGTCAAATCTGTGGAGGGGCCACCCATAGGAAGAACACATTGTAGATAATGGAAGACAGTGGAATAGAACAGGTAATGCAATGACATCTCCATAGAGACAAGGTACAATGAAAAAAAGAACTTGTAAGATTTTCTAGAAAAAATCCTTGTAACAATTTGCACAAAAACTTTTTAAGTAAATTTACTGCTTTAATATCAGGTACAATTTACTTATCAGTATTAACTAAAATGTACTTATCACCACGATTAACAGTCATGAATTTACGGAGGAATTGTTATTCAATTTAAAAAAAAAATTACAAGACATATTTATATAAATAAATTAAGTTAAATATTTTTTTTAAAGTTGTCATAATTAACTGCATTGCTGTGATGAAATAACAAAATAAACACACACACACACACACACACACACACACACACACACACACACACACACACACACACACACACATAGACA
>JACN01081892.1:0-18684 GCA_000787155.1 Scartelaos histophorus
TTTGGCCTTTTAAAAAAAATACAAATAAAATAATTTCTCTCTATTGACAGAAAAAAAACGTTTTGGGTTTTTATGTAGCTTTCCAAAAATAATATTCAGAGAATATCATGTAAATTGGACAGAAATATCTAAGTCTTTAACAAGTTAGGGTTAAGTATCAGATAAATATGAAAAGGCTCTAAAATTACCTGCAAGGATGCAGAAATTTCAGTTTACAATCTTTTTTTGGAAGTTTACAATTAATTTATTTATTTTCCATTTGACATTGACATCTGAGCAAAGCGTGAAATCTGACCTGCTTACTTAACCAATGAATCACATATTTGTAGAGGGATTTTGGCCAGGTTTAGTCGTTTCAAGATATTTTATAGATTGCTAAGGATATTATGCTAATTTCCACTTCTCACCACTACTCACTCTTCTTTTGAAAGCTTTACATTTTTTCCCTCATCAAATATGTACCTGAAGTCGCATTCTACTTCATTCATGCTTGTTTAATAAATCCATTCATCCAGTGTCAAGCATTCAAATATGCTTGGTTTGCATTTTGCCTGGATTGTTACGCCACAGGTAAAAATCTCCTGCTGAGTTTTTAAGCCCATAAGTCTTCACCAGGCTCATTATGCGGTCAACAAACGCATAGCTCTATTAGCGTAGCGTTCACTTGGCTACATTTGTTTGTTTTCTCACTGTTTATTCCTGTTACAGATGGCAAAACGCCTAAATAGTAAATAACTCACTGGAAATGGAGAGGTGCTTAGAAAATGTGAAATACATATCCCATGGTGACCAATAGCATGTTTAAAGGGAATTAAAGCCACAAAAATGCATGACAGAGAGGTAGTGATACCGAGGGAAATTCAAGTTTTATATGTGTCCGTTAAGAATTAGAGACCAACTACATGGTGCAGTAGCATTGTAAACAACTTTTAGTTTGAATCAATACCAGGGTTTTGGTATTGGCAAGCTCCTTCAGGTGTGTTTGCCCAACTTAAAGTTAGTTTTATCGAGCTCTAAAACATAAATTATCCAATGAAGGACAAACTTAAAGGTCATATTATGCTGATTATGCTTTTTTCTAATCTAAGGGCTATACTAGATTAAAGGTAATAATGTAGATTAGACCTGGAATAAGTCTGGTGGTACTCAGAAAGCCAAAACTTTTCATTGGTGGTACTGATCTATACCATATAAATGCGCAGAACTCACGTTTCCAGTAGACTGGGTAGCATTCTCTGACAGTGATATCGACCTCATAGAGCCCCCCTCTCACACACACAGGCTCCACAGGCACCACAAGGCCGTCCAGGTCCCTGTGATTGGGGGACAGGGTAGAGGCGTCCATGGACCCCCGCGGAGACTGCACCGCACTAGGCTTGGATTCGGCTGGGCTGGCCCCGTTCAGCCCCCTGCTCTCCACACCATTTCCAGGGAGCTCCTCATCTGCATTGTTCACCTGGAGAAGAGAGTGGAGAGAAGTGTGTTGTGATTACTGTGGGAAGAAAATTGGGGATTTTGCAAGTTCATGGTTATTGACAACAAGAGTAAGTGACATCCCTCATTCATAAGATCAGAGAGGCTTAGGACAGGCTTTTCAGTTGTGTCTTCAGTTCACCTGGCCCCCAATGGACACTGCTATAATGTTGGTTCAGGACAGAGAGGAGGGACACTTTGTCCTGTGGACTATTAGCCCCTCACACTGCCCTCATGCAGGATCTGAAGACCGACCCTATCTGTTGAGGTGCACTGAGACTTTTGTTTAAGCTTTCTAGTATTATTGTATTTCACTGCTCAATGTGCTTCAATTGCCCCTTGGGGACAAATAGAGTGATACTGATTGACTGATTGATTGAAAAAGGTTGACTCACTATATCACTCCAATTTTACCATCTTTGTCAAATACAACTTTAAGACCTCAGAATCAAGACCAGGAACTCAGGATCCAAGGACTCAAAATCCAAACACTCAAATATTCAGGACTCAGACCAAGAGTCTAGTAATGTCAGGATTATTTGATTAATCAATAATTGTGATTACTCTACAAGGCAAAGCATATTTAAATGTAAGATGCTGTTTTATCTGGTTGTTTATTTCACATTGACTTTACTATCATTTAAACTGAATATGCATGGGTCTCAGGATCATAAAAAATAATGGCAATAGACAATTAAAAAAATAAATATTGTATCTTTTGAAGTTCTAACAATGCCACCTATTCATGGGTTTCAGTTCCTGTTAAATGCCACATTTTGTGTTAATCACTATGGCAATGGCCCAAATTTTTCAGCATTCTGAAACCTGTGACAGGAAGCAGAAACCCATGAAAATGAGCTTCACGTGACCTTTAGTAAAAGGAAACTGGTCAAAATACAGGGCTGAGAGTGCAACAGGGTGTAACCTTATCTTGAAATGCTGGCACCCTCATTTTAGACTTGTAGCGACCAATACCATAATAAAGGTCAATAATGTAATAATTTTGGCCAAATTTAAATGTAATTAGTCCATAATGTAATAACTATGGTGAGCCAAAAACTAATGAGATCTGCAGTTAATACATTATCAGAGAAAACTTCCCTTGTCAGACCAAAGATATAACAATAACCTAATAAAATATTATAGTAGTTCTCAGTCTGTACCTCTGGTGGTACAAAAGCTCCTTCAGAACAGCTTGGACAGCTTTTCCATTTGTGGGTTTGCCTAATTTAGGGTTTCTTTCCATCCACTTTTTTGTCCCCTTTGGATAATTTCTTGTATATAACCACTGTGGAAATTATATAGTCCACTTTTAGACCTGGTTTAGCCCTGGATTAGACCTTGAATAGGAATAAAAATAATCATCTTACACGTAAACTGGGTCTAAATGATGGCATTATTGTCCATTATTATATCATCCGTTGCTACAAGACTGGTTAAATTATGACACTTAGAGGAGGAGTGTTGTCTTTGCAAATTGCACCTTTTTGAAACTCATATCCTCAGTCACCTCTAAACCTCCAGTATTTCCCATTATAAAAGTAGACTATGGTGGCCCCAAATAGACCCTCATAGCGTAAAATAAACTGGACTAAATATTAGTCTAACAAAATTCAACTGTTTTCAACAGAACATAATACTACTTTTCTTATGTTACCAATAGGTATTATATTCATTTTGAGGAGGCAGTACCCTGGAGTTGTGTTTTGTTCCTTTCACACGAACCCTGCATATTTAGACTGAGTTCTTCTTTCAAATGTAAAACACTCTGTTCCACCTTGTGTTATCATGTGATAATTCATGTGATAATTCAGGAACTGCTCTCCTCAATAAATCTTTACGAGAATCATTTGAATAAATGATTTCAGCCGTGGAATTGCCAATCTCTGCTAAACGAAAAGTAAAGGGAGCTGTTAACTTGAAAACTACCACATGACATCACAAGGAGGAACAGAGCATTTTGAGCTTTGGTGATGTGGACAGACTAATGATAAAAAGGTTACTCAAACAAAACACAACTCCACATTTGTTTTTGAGGAGGTAACAACATTCTAACATGTCTTAAAGCTCACAAGAGTCAGTTTTGTGTAATATAAGACCTTCTGAGCATCCTAATCCTACTCTCAGAGACTAGACCGGAGTTTTGCCAGTTTTGACATTAAAAGTTTAAAGGTAGCTGTTAACTTGAAAACTACCACTACATGAAATCAAAAGGTGCGCCGGAGAATTTTGAGGTTGAAAGATGTGTGAATGAAACAAAACACAACTCCGGGTATGCTTTTAAGGAGGGAACAACATTATAACATGCCTAGAGTGACCAGATTTTCATAATTAAAAACTTGGATTTTGTTTGTATAAATAAAAATGTGAAAAAAACGCATAACATCATTCATTTTTGACTCACTTGTGAGTCAGTAAAAAAATCATAGGGGCATTTTATCACCTTGTGGTCATTTTCCAGCATGGTTTTCTGTATTGTAGCGAAACAAATGACAGTATATTCATCTGTTTAGTGTGGTAGGTAGCAAATTGATAAAAAAGGGACAATTAGAACTGGTTTTAAATTAATCTGGTGGGACAGGGGACGCAGGGCTCAAAACTAGGACTGTCTTGGGTAAAAAGGAACATCTGGTCACCCTGAACATAACATGGCTCAATCTTGCTTTAAATCTTGCCACGTCTCAGGAAATTGGCTTAAAATTATATTAAGTATGCATAGTATGTCATTTATTTTGCTGTATGTAGATATTGGTTAAAGTTTTGTGATCAGTGTATATAAGCAACCATATTTTTTGAAACCATGTCATGAATAAGTGTGGGTGGCTCTTATTGCTTTTTGAGAGATGCGCTTTTCTGTTGTTTACAATGTATATGTAGTATGTATATGATTATTTTTTTCCCTTTTGTCACAATAATAATTAAAAAAAAGAAACAAAACTGTAACCTGGTTGTCTGGGATCCTTGGGTTCAACTCGCAGTATTTCCTATACACCAGCTCGATCTTCAGCGAGTCGTGTCCTAAGAAGGGCTTCCAGGTCTTCTTGTCTTCCTTGTAGAACCAGCGGACTTCCTCGGGCCCCAGCTCCGTCACCACGTCGTGAAACCGGTGCCTGGAGCTGTTGGAGCGGGACCTCTTCCTCCTGCCCTCGTACAGCGGAGCGGCGCAGTTCCCCTCGCTGTCGCTCGACTCCTGGGACCCCCCCTGGAGAAAACCCGGCGGGGACCCCAGCTCCAACAGCAGCTGCTCCTCGCTGGAACCCAGACCGAGGAGGTGCTCGCTCAGCCCCGCCTGGACGGAGGACATGCCCGGCTGCACCGTCTCATCCGTCGGGCTCATCCCGGCGGGGCAGTACGAGAACACATCCCCCGCTAAAGTCCAGTCCTGGTTGTTATTAGTGCCGCTTAGATCCACGGCAGAACCTATTTTACTATTAGAAATATTAAACGTGCTCATAACTAACTCATAACTAGCACCGGCACGCTAGCTCATCCGTCTGACAGCCCGAGTAATGCGATTGACAGCTCCCGTTTTCATGATCCCATCCTCCGCTACGCTCTGCTACATCCCCCGTTAGCCGCGTTAGCTCGTTAGCCGCCGTTAGCATTCGCAGCCCACACAAGCCGGCTGGATGCTAGTTAGCTCATAGCCTCTGCAGCAGCGTTACCCCCGGAAAAACCTGTTCACCTTTTCCATACCGCGTTAAAACAAGATCACTCAATTAAAATAAAACAGTTTCTTCTGGGTAAAAAGCCACGGTGGTCCGGTAAAATAGAATCAGAGTACGTCAGCATAATTGACCGCTTTTTGGAATAGGAATTTGATATAAACGGTAGTCAAAACAAATCGGTGAGTGAAGAGCGGACTGACGGCGGAGCGTACAGTAGAGTGCGTGCGTGTGCGCGGCTGACAGCTGACGCAGAGATCACAGGATTCGGTCGGGGCCGCGCACGCAGGAGGGATGCCGACGTGACGCAGAGGCGGACAGTGAGAAAATGCGCCTGTCAAACGCAAGATGGAGACAAAGACTTGTTTATTATTCTGTAATGGCTGAAGTTGTACAGTGGTGTTTATGTATTTATTTATTGTTTTGTTTTGTTTTTAAGTTTTTTATTTTGTAAAAAAAAAAAAAATGTTTTGTTTAAGTTTTTTATTTTGTAAAAAAAAAAAAAAAAAAAAAGGAAAATAAGGAAAAGGAAAAGTTCTACAGCAGTAGCTTTATGAGACCAGATTTATTTAACTTTTTTTTTTAATTTTAAGATGATTATTTAGGTTTTGTATTTCTTATTCTGTAAAGCACTTTTGACTACAATAAACAAATATATATAATTAAAAAACAAGCATTTGCTTACGTTTAGAAGGCCTAACCTCTAGACCAGACTTCAACATCTCTACTTTAGGTTGTAGTAGTAGTAATAAAATTGTGGAAAGAGCATTTATTATGTACTCAGTTCATTCATGACTTATTCACATCTGTTTCACGACTTATTTGTGAGTCACTATAGAATCGGAGAGACCTCAGCCAGTGCTTTTTTTGTGTGTGTTCTGGTCATTTTCAAGGACGTTTTTCAGTATTGTGGCTAAACAAATGACAAGTCATTCCCCTGTTTACTGTTGGTGGGTATCAAATTGGTCCAAAATTAGGGACATCTGGGGCATTTCTTGTATAAAACGATGACAAATCAATGGTTTTGGATAAATCTGCTGGGACAGGGCTTAAAACTGGGACTGTCCTGGGGAAATAGGGACGTCAGGTCACCCGACTAAAGAAACCTACTTTGCTTAATTGTGGGCTAATCTTTGCCTATACTAAAATAAGTGCACACAAAAATATTAGTTTAGCATGTTACCGCTACTTTAAGATTAAAAGATTTAGTGATTTTGTTAATTTCCACAAAAAAGTTGATGATCATTTGAGGCAATTCAACTGGAGGCCTGAGCAGAGCAACCCCAGCCCAAAAAAAAAAAAAAAAAAAAAAACCCAAACAAACCAACAAACAAACAAACAAACATATTTAAAGCATAAGTTTATATCAGTTTGTCTAGAAAAAATAATCTTATTTCTCTTCCCTCCTCCCTGGCACCTCCTCTGGGCTTCCATAGCTCAGCCTGGCAAATGGAAATTGAACACAAGTACGTTTCCAGAAAAGCAGCAACTTGGATTAGAGTTGATAATGATGATAATGACGATGTTATTGGGGGTGCACGGATCCAATACTGGAATTAATTATCGGACATCAGCTTCCAAAGATCGATCCAGCCGATAAACTGATGTAATAAAAAACTTTCCTTGTTGTAGGTCAGAAAGTATCATCATGTTTGCACTTTTATTTACATAAAACTTTTCTATAGTTACTTAAGAGATAAACAACAGTTACATCGCATATATATGGAAAGGTTTAGCCTTTTTTTTTCAGTTTTAAGGAAATAAATGCTAGAAACTGCGTACATTAGCTTTGTAATGTTCCACAGTATGGCATTAAACTTATCCATCTTGCATTTATTCTATTATAGGTGATTTTATTTCCCCAAATACTTTTAAAACTTAAAAATCTCCTCATATTTGACGTGTAACTACATACATACATACATACTTAAAGCTATACTGTGGGATATTCCAGGCAAATAATAATATCGGAACTGAAAAAGCTGGATCGTGTATGTATAAGTAACATCACATTCTTTAGTTGAGTTTATTTTCCTTTTCCACTTACAGGCCTCAACAAAAGTTATAACAAAAAGTTTACTGTTTATCAGAGTTGGAACTAAGTCGTTGTTTTGCAAGTCTCAAGTACATCTCAAGTCTCTGACCTCAAGTCCGAGTCAAGTCCCAAGTCAAAAACAGGCAAGTCCAAGATGTGTCTCGAGTCTGTGACCCTTAAGTCCAAATCAAGTCCAAGTCGTCTGCTTTGACCTTCAAGTCATTTCAAGTCTTTAAACCATAGATTTTTGCAATTTATATGACTTTCATATACGAGTATTTATATAAGTTGTAGAAATGCAGCTTTTTTCCTTTGCAAACATCTTGACAAGATCTTATTGTGAATCATTACGGTCAGAATAGTAAGAATTGGGATTTAAAAGTTAAAAGTGCAGTTATTTTGTCATGTAGTCTGCACTGAAATCATGTTCTATGTAGTTCCCGCTGTTTTACTGTATTGAACTGTGTATTACTGTAGTACATCCACATTTACAAACAGAGAAGTGTTAGGGACATGTTCCAGTTTGTTCCTGTAAATTAAGCACCGTATCAACTGTAAAGAGAAAAGTATTTCCTAAAAACCTCAAGTCAAGCCCCAAGTCCCTGCGCTTCAAGTCCAAGTCAAGTCCAAAGTCTATTTTATCTAGTCTATCTATCTTTTATCTAGTCTATTTTATAAAGTCAAATCTGAAGACCTAAAATCACGACTTGCAAGTTCTTAACCCTTCTGCACTACAGCTTTACCTTTTTATTTTTTTAGATAAAATTGCCCATCCGTTTACCTCAGAATCAACAAAATGAGTCTGAAGATCGTATTTGGACGCCCTATAGCCACTTTTATACCATAACATTTTCTCATTTTGCAAATATCCCAGTTAAACCTCCAGATGTGTGAGTGTATCTGTGTTTACGGAGCGTCTGTAAATAGCCTTATGCGTGATTGCTGTATACACACACGTTTTGGTCGATTTACTCGCCGTGTGCGTGCGTAGTGTCTTTTTTTTGTGCAGCCTGTAGTCGGTGTGTGTTTGTGTCAGGGCAGGTGATGGTAGCTGACCCCGCTGAGGTCTGGAAGAGGAGGAAGAGGAAGAAGAGGAGGACAGAGGGAGGACAGACAGCTGCAGTTGGAGTAAACACAGATTACCCGGCCGTGCTCTAATTTACTCCAAAATAACTGGACCTTAAACGTAACATTGACCCTGTACCCAATTTTTTCCTCATGTGTTTGAGCAAAATGTGTCTTGCCCCAGTGTATGTATATTGTACTAGAATAAGCAGCTCTAAAGGTCAAAATTACTGCGTCGATATAGACCCCATCAATCTTTGTCATTAGAATGTTTAAAATTCTGAAATCAAGGCAAGTGGAGGCAAAATGAAGCTAACATCATATATTAACAATGCTTAACTGACATGAAAACCAACATTTTTATGTTTTTTATGATATTATAACAAAAAATAAGCGACTATTTTGCAATTTCAAGGTACAAAGCTGCTTCTTTGTTAAGAAGGATGAAAAAAAATACAGTTTTCTAACCCTAAAATAGTATTTGAGCTTCACAAAAAGTATAATTTATGATGAAATGTGTAATATATCTGTAGATGAAGTGAAAAACTGTTGTGTGTTCAACATTTCTGTGAGGATTTGTCCAGTAAAACCTCAAAATGTGGATTTTGCCTAAAAATGCTTGATCATAAACTCAAAAACACAGTTGCAAGTGTTTTATATATTCTGTAGTTAATTCTAGTTTTCCCATGAAAATCACATGATGTTTCTCTTCACTTTTGCCTCCAGAGTGTTTTTCTTTACAGTTAGAGTCAAAGAGCCTGAGATAATCAGAATGTACACGGGGAGCGTGCTAATTCTTGTTTGCTTTACGGTTTAGTAAATGTTAGGGTTGTAATACACTTTATCATGTTGTTGATCATCATTTTCATTTCCAATTTTATGCAAAATTGACTATTGTGAGCTTTAAATCATGTTATAATGCTGTTACCTCCTCAAAAACAAACCTGGAGTTGAGTTTATTATCTACCTTGTGATGTCATGAAGTGGTAGTTAACAGATTCCCTTTTACCTTTAGTTCAGTAGAGATTCCAGAGCTGACATTATCCAAATGATTCTAGTGAAGGTGTATGGAGTGGACAGTGCTGTATCACCACATGACATCACAAGGTGCAACAGTGTTTTCTGTTTGACCTCATTGAACTCAGCCTAAATCTGCAGGATTTGTGTGTTAAACATGTGTGAATGAAACAAAACCAAACACAACTGCAGGTCTGTTTGGGATGAGGAAACTACATTTAAAGATCAATCAGAAAATAGTGTAATAAACAAAAACAAACAGTCAGATAAAACATGTGTATAACAACACAATTAACTTAATTATCTTTCATTACATTTCACTATCTTGTCGTGACTTTTTATTTTCTCACCTTTTTAAGCAGAGAGGCTTGTAAGATTAAATATTGTGGCGCCATCTGCTGGTGAGAGCGCACAGCGCAGGTCCATGTTTCAGGTTTTAGCACCACCAAGTAAATCATGTTTGTTTATTATTGGTTGTGTTCTGTCTTTGACCAAATAAAAACTGGATTACTGGAAAAAATGTTAGAATGGCCCTGATGCATGTTTGTAAAAGTAGTGCACATACAAATAAAATAATTATTTGATTTGAACATATATAGATCCTTTAAAAAACTGTAAAGAAAACACTCTGGACTGGAGGCAGTTGGAGGCAAAAGTGAAGTGGAAGAAAATAACATAGTGACTTTTATGGGAAAACTAGGATTCACTTCAGAATATCACAAAATCAAGGACAATTTGGAAAAGTCAAACCTCTCAGATCCATGTGAATGTGAATTCTAAGCATTTTTTACAAAGGCTAAATCTACATTTTGAGGTTTTACTGGACAAATCCTCACAGAAATGTTCAGCCCACAACAGTTTTTCTCTTCATCTACAGATAATTTTACACATTTCATCTTAAGTTATATTTCTGTGAAGCCCAAATACTATTATGACGCATTATCATAAATTATACTTTTTGTGAAGCCCAAATACTATTTTATGTTAAGAAAACTGCATTTCTTTCCATCTTTCTTAACAGAGCCGAGTAAATAAGATTTGTACCTTCTAAATTCAAAATAGTTGCTTATTTTCTCTTATAATCTCATAAAACCATTAGTATTTAGATTTGCTCATGAATTAATCATTGTAAATATATGATGTTTTCTTCATTTTGCCTCCATTCCAGAATTTGGAACTTTCTGATGCCATAAGATTTACTCTATTTATCTATTACTGATCTATCGAAGGACACTGAAATGTAATAAGAACGAAATATTCAAAGGTACAGTGAGTAACTTTCTGGAAGCGGCACAGCACTTGTGTGAGTCCATGGAAATAGAATGTTAAAAGCACTGAGATAAACTGCATAAAGCTCGGCCAAAATTTAAGATATAAACACTTAAATCTATCAGAAAATGACTTGAAAGTAGTGAAATGAAATGTCCAAGCAGCAAGATCATTTTACTTGATAAGTTCTCTTAAAATAAATTCCATTTAGACTAGAATGAACCAGTCTCAGAACTAGTAAGTCGATAATAAATCTGAAAACAAGATAAATAAAGTTTTAAAATCTTGGCCAGATCAGTAGATGTTTTAGACCTCACTGTATTTCCATGGAAACTGGAAGAAGCCCTTGTCAAAAGTATCGAAAATCAGATCGATACAAAAACTAGGAGCACTATAGAACCTACCTGGGCCACTGTAGGATTACACAGATATAAAACCACATGGGAGTATAAAAAAGTACTACAATGTAATGCTGAAAATCACATTCCATTGACTAAGCAAAGACCACTGTGGTATCGGAATCGGTTTAGCGTTTCTATTTCTATTTGAGTTTCTGCTGCCCGTAATGAACCACACGCCTCATGGTCAGGGGGCGGGGAGCTGGGCTTGAGCCAAAGTACATTTCAGCAGCTCCATTCTTCACCCGGACCAGACGTCGTGAAACCAGGGCACAGGGCATCTTGAACCTGTTAGAGGCCGAGTCCAGATCAGCTCCGAGCTACATCTCCATAATTGGACATGTCAATATGCGCGCAGGCCTCTGGTTTACGAGGCTGCGCTTGTATTGTTCTTCTAATGCAATTGACATTAACGGATTATTCGGCTTTATTTTGGCTATTTAAAGCTGCACTGCGTAGCTTTTCTGCTGGAAGGTCCTTCAAATGCTTTTCGTCCTGGAGATGTTGTTGTTTTGCATGGAATATGTCACAAAATATGGTGTTAAACCTTTCAGTCTTTATGGAGCCCAAAGTAGACCAAGTTATGGGTCAGATCTGTGGAGTGGCGACCCCGCTCAGTCAGAATGCCTGTTTTTTTATGTGTTTTTGAGCTATAAAACTAACTGTAATTGAATAAATATAAAGTAGAGCTATTTAAAGAGCCGTGCTAGAGTAACTTCGCCCACGGGCAAAATTTGAAAAATACGACAAAGTGGGCGGGACTCGGTGGGTTTGGGCAGCGAGAATGGGGTGATGGTGTGGGGCGGGGCTTGACCTATGAGTGATGACCGGGTCAGTAAGAGAAATAGCATAATGCCAATGGAGAGTGAGAGTGGCGCGAGTTTGAGTAGACGAAGTTGAGAGTGGGGATCTATTAAATAACTGGACAGGGTATTGCTTGTAGCTGACTCCAGTTGAGGTCGTGGCCACTCCCGGGTACGTCAGCGAATAAAATCCCATTGGTTGTAAAAGGATTTTTCTCATAGAGCGCAATGAAATCACAAACTGCTCCTGTTCGGCTGATAGGACACCCACAACTTTCAAAAATGTTGGATTTTGTGGCGAATTTTACCTATTTTTAGATCAATATTATTAACTATCGTTCACTCTTATCAACTATTTTAGATATTTTTAGACTTGGATGAGACGGTCTCCTCACGTACCCCCTGAACACCATGAGCTGACCATGAGTGGCCCTGCCCAAAAGTTTAAATGTATTGCCTAAAGTAAATTAAACCCTTAAAAAGGTAATCCTAAAGTGGCCGGTACAGACATGTTGAATTTTACCTATTTTTAGATCACTATTATAGGCTAACGATCACTCTTATCGACGATTTGAGATATTTTTAGACTTGGATGAGAGGGGCTCCTCATGTACCACTTGAACACCATGAGTTGACTGTGACTGGCCCTGCTCGTCACATAATAACTCTGAATCTGAGTCATTGGTGGCCATTAGTCCAGCCCAAAAGTTCAAATGTATTGCCTAAAGTACGTTAAACCCTTAAAAACCTAATCCTAAAGTGGCTGGTACAGACACGTTTTTTGACCCAAAAGTCTGATTTTTAACACATATGCCCTAAAATGCCAAAATAAGGCCAGTAATGGGTATACACTTTTATTTTCAACCCATTTAAACAGATAATCAATTAAAAAAATAAGTGTTTTTGATGTTTAGCGGCTCTTTAATGTCATATTGTGGAGCATTCCAGACAGAGCAATGATGTATCCATAGAAACAAATAAGTAAATGACGAACCCTCCACCAGAAAAGTTACACAGTGTGCTTTTAACAGCTACTTTTGACCTTTTGTTCAGTCGATTTTCACAATTCCATGTAAAATGATCCAAATAATGAAGATACATGGTGTTTAAAAGCCTGGTGGAGCACTTCCTGTATTACCACCAGTACAAAGTGGAACAAAGTAAATATGCAGGATTAGTGTGTTAAAAATGTGTGAATGAAACAAACTCCAGGTCTGATTTTGAAGAGTAAATGACATTAAAACAGAAAAAACGGCGATAAATGAGCCCTTTAACAGTTAAGTTTGGGTTATGGCTTGTCTCTATTAAATGACATTAAAACAGATAAAACGGCGAAAAATGAGCCCTTTACGGTTAAGTTTGGGTTATGGCTTGTCTCTATACATTTTCCATGCTGCCGTTATGTCCTTGGGCAAAGCACTTCTCCCACTTTAAACATACAGCACCTAAAACCAGAGCATCCTGCCTGTTCAGAACCCCCGTGTCACTTTTATGGTATTCTCACATACACTAATCCCCGGGTTATGGTGTTTTTCTTGTGCGGTTGTTTAAATAGTCTTAAATAGTAGAGAGGGAGGTCTTCTGGAGCGGGATGAGCTGTTTCTACTCTCACACTCACATAATTATCCAACCCGGCCAAATATTTCAATAGTGGGAAGATGGAGCTGTTAAAATACCTGGGAAAAGGTCAAAGGAAACTGGCTCAGAGCTGTGTTGTCTCTACAAAACAGGCCTAGGATACAGAGGAAAAAACATTTGGGTTGGATCAGGAATGGATTTGGCTGGTTTGATTGGTGTAATTTCTTGACTATATAACTTAAACTCCACTAGGGGGCGCTGTATTTTACTTATATGTTGTATGTAGCCTGCACTCTTGTTTTAAAACGGGTAAAAAGGCAATCTAGTGCCGTCAAAAGTATCGCAAATCAGGTATGAATCCATTCTAAAACTATCATTGATTCCGGATACTTATTTGAGCAGGTACAGATATTTAAAAAAGTCACGTTCACAGGAAAAAAATGATGGTAAAAGAAAAAAAAAAAGTTGAAAAATCCCATTCTACTGTCAAAATAAAGTGTGTTTTTTAATATCGACCCAAGGAAATCGAGTTTGTGACGTTACTGCTACAATCCCAAGTGGACCTGCGTTGCCAGATCATAAACCCGCATATAGAGAGCACAAAAAAGTTCAAAAACCTCCAGAATTCACTTTGTAATCATAAAACTGATCTCAACAATTGACAAAATGACATCTAGTAACTCCAAGTTTGTGGAGCTGTAAGTGAAGCTAAAGCTAAAGCTATAAACTATGGTAAATGTTAAACTATTTCTGGTTTATTGTCAGCTTTTTCTGCATTTTCTTCCTGCATATCCATCTGCTGCATAGTGGAACCATGGAAAAAAACTTAGGATGTGCACTTGTTTTTACATAATTCTTTTCCAACAACACGTCGAATTGCCCAAAGTGATGCAATGTACCGTGATGTTACTTTATGATCTTCAAAACACAAATTACAAATGGACTTTTCTGAACTTTAAACCATGTTATAATGTCCCCTCATCAAATACACACCCAGAGTTGTAGTTTGCTTCATTCACTTTTGTTTCAATAAAAGTGCTTTGTGTAACTTTATCGGTTGGGGGTTCGTCACAAGCTTGTTTCTGTGGAGATGTCTTTGCTCTGCCTGGAAAGTTCCACGGTTTAACATTAAAAACTTCCACATTGTAAATTTCTCTGATCTGGCCAAGATTTTCAAACTTCTATCAGGTTCTTCATCTTGTTTTCAGATTTATTCTCTACTTACAAGTTCTGAATGGGTTGTATATTCTTAAAAAGTGTCACATTTGTTTCTTCCATGACTCATTTAGTGAGAAAATCTGAAATTTAGGCAATATCTGTTTAAAAGAAGCTCCAATCCATTTCCCATAGTTTTCCCTGCAACACTTCACTTGTTTTTAGATTCAGTGATACAGATTTGCTTGATACTCGAGTCTGTTTACTCAAACTTTGCATCCATAAACGTATTTCCAGTCCATGAACACTCACCAGAGACTGATTCATTCCAGTCTAGAGGGAGTTTATTTTAAGAGAACTTGTCAAGAAAAATGATCTTTACTTTTATGTCATTTTGTGAAAGATTTGAATTTTTCTGTTTTAAATTTTGGCCAACTTTTTTTCAGTGTATTTTACATGTATTCAATTACAGGTGGTTTTATAGCTCTACAAAAAACCCCCAAAAAACATTCATTCTGTCTGTGAGCGGGGTCGCCTCTCCACAGATCTGACCTGTAACTTGGTCCAGTTTGGTCTCCATGAAGATAGAAAGGTTTAATGCCCTAGTGTGAAATATTTCAGCCAAAGCAATAACATCCCAGTGGAAAAAAAAGCTTAGACGGACCCTCCACCAGAAAAGTTACACAATGCATCTTTAATCCATTGTCTTCTCTTATGCTCCAGTTGCATTTTGCGCAGATTGTTACGTCACAGTTAAAATTTCAGACTTCTGCTCAGTTTTTTAAGTCCATAAATCATCACCAAATCAAACTGTGTTCACAACTAACACTTGGGTCTTTTAGCATAGCATTCACTGGGCTAATTTGTTTATTTTCCATTGTTCATACCCATTTCAGACAGCAGAGGGAGCCCTATTACGCTTAAATACCTCACTGGAAACAGCAGTGTAGTTTCTAAAGTGTATTTTCCAACTATCGACATTCTTTTAAGTAAGAAAATTTGTAATACTAATCCCAGTGTGACCAAAAGCATGTTTGAAACTAAAATGAAAGCCACAAAAATGCAAGATATGTGTCCTTTAAATGCATAAACAGTTGTAATTTTCCTGAAGAAGATGAAGTAGCTGCCTAATAGAACAACACTTTGGAGTTTTCACCTTTGGGATTAGAAACAGCAGGAGAAATATGAGAGGAGGACAGGACAGGCCCAAGGGGAGAAGGACCAAGAGGAACCGGGATATGAGGAGAAGTCTGGAGGCCACATGTGTCTGTGTGCAGCTCCGACTGGGCTCTGAGATAAACAAGCAGCGGTGGGAACAAGACCTCCACAAACAGGAGCTGTGGAGGGGACTGAGGACACGTCCCCGAGGTCACCCCCGCCGGGACACACCTCCACACTGTATCACATGACATACGCAAACATGCAGAAGGACTGATCAGGTTTAAAGGGCACACGTACTGCGCTCTTGAGGCTTTAATTCAGTTTTTGGACACTTTAGGATTAGTATTTGGCATTTTCTAACTTTTCTGAATATGTTATTGCTTTGTCTGGAATGGTTCACCTCAAGGTAATAAGCTCTTCAACCTTGATGGAGACCAAACCAGATGTTACCAGGTCAGATCTGTGGAAAAGCGATCCCACTCACAGTTAGAATGCCTGTTTTTCTCGCCATTTTTGAGGTATAAAACCCCCTGTAATTCAATAAATGTAAGGTCGAGCTGTTTAATGTCACACTGTGGAGCATTCCAGGCAGAGCATAGAAACAAGCAGGTAATGGACCCTGAACCAAAAAGTTACACAGTGCGCTTTATAATAATGTCTACATTTGGAAAACACACTTTATAAACTGCACCTACATTTTCCATAAGGTGTTAAGATGTTGCAGCTTCTTCCTCCTCCTCCTGTCAGCAACAGGAATGAACAATCATAAAATAGACTAATAAAGGCTTCATCCCGCTGAATGCTTTACTGAGAGAGCCATGTGTTCCTTGTGAACAAACTGTGACCGCAGAATGAGTCTGGAGATGGTTTATGAGCTTCAAAACTGTGCAGGAGAAGACTGGATCTTTTACTTGTGACGCAACAATCCAAGCAAAATGCAACCAGAGCAATTTTGAAGCTCAGAGAAGATGACTTTGAATTCAGGGATTAATGAAATAAGTGTTAATGTAACAAAGTATAAGTCAAGGTATGTTTTGGATGAAGGAACAACAATACAACATGGTTGGACACATAAAAAGACAGTTCTGTGCAATATGTATTCTTCAAAACCACATTTACAAATCACTAAATTAATGAAATCAGGCCCTGAGCCAGTATGTTTATGCAAAGGGGCTTTTTTCACACCACACTGTGAAATATTACAGCCAAAAGAACAGCATTTCCATGGAATAAGAGTCGGGTTTGTGGAGATGCAAGCCTGTTCACAGTAAGAACTTGAGTGGAGAGTCCAGCCTGGTCTGTCTGGTCACCACTCCATCTCCACAGAACTGGTCAATCAGATTTATTTATTGATTTATAATTTTATTTGACAGGGAGAATGAATGTCTGTTACAGTTATACATTATACCAAAGGTGCACCTTCTTTAGACCTTCTTGAGACCTTCTTGAAACCTTCTAGAGACTTTCTTGAAACCTTCTAGAGACCTTCTTGAGACCTTCGACACACCTACACACAGGCATTTTGGTCAAGGAGGATTTTTCTCATCTCTGTTATCCTAGGAAGGTGGCACAGAAAACAATTACAAAACACAGACAAAGATAATCGTGCAATAAAAAAGGCCAGTTTCAAAGTTAACAGACTTGGATTTCCATTAACCACAGCTTAAGGTGCAGTTTGAACGTCACAGTAATGGACTTTCTCTTATTCTCTATATAAGACAGTTCCAAAATTGAGTCCCTTTGTCCAACAGACCCCAGACGGTCTTTGTTAATGAAGTCCTGAAGTCAAAGGAATTGCAGAACTTAAAGATAACACATGTTTTTACAATGTACAAAATTATCACACTTTAGTAACCGATATTTCAGAGCTGTGGTGAAATGAGATGGGGTTTTTTGTAATATTTTTATGCCGTTTTCAACAAGAGATTTGATTTGTTTCAGATTTGAGCCTGCAGCAAGCATCCAGGTGCAGATATAATATTCATATAATTGTGGAAATATCATAAAACGTACAAATCTCTTGGCAGCATACAGGGCCATAAAAGCCTAACGTTTTGCACATTGACGTTAATTGTCTTTGCGAGCTGTTTTATGTGTTTTTGAATGTCGAGGTCTGGTCTAAGCCATCAAGATATTTCTACTAAAATGTAACAATAACCGAAATATCGTGAAATCGTATCATCAAAGGTCTCGCAATAATATCGTGGACCAATGCAACACAACAAATTACAAGTAAATTATAGTTATGTTGCAGGTATAGCTAAAAAAACTGAAGGGGCTACATAGACCATGAACCTTTGCTCCATTTCAAAGCAGCCAACATGAAGAAATAACTGTTGTAAGCACTTTTAAATCTTTGTTTGTTGGGTTAAATCTTGTCAAGGTGTTTTTAGAAGAAAAAGTAGCGTATTCACAGTTTTGTTAGCCTCCACGAAACATCGAAATAAATATTGTACTGTGAGATGTACATCATGAGAATATCGTATCTCTACTACATTTATTCCATCTCATCTAGTGCTGTAGTTTTTTTTTTTTTTTCGTTTTTGTTTTTTTGTGAACTTTTGGCACCACTACCATTGCCAGGTAGCAGCTATGGCAGTACCTCTACATGTGTCACATCTGCCTCCCAGCAGGAACCAGGAATTACATTTCTAAACTTAATCAAGCTAGAAAAAACTAAATGTGACTTTTAGTAAAATCTTACATATAGTGATATTAATGTATGAAAAATAATTTGTTTAATCAGATTTAGAATTTTAAATGCCACTTAATTTCTCACTTTGAAATTTTTAACTCAGAAAATTAATATGAAATGAATATGTGTACATTTTCAAAGTGTTTATATATTTTATATATTCAGCGCAAATATTTTCAAGTCCTCAAATTCAACAGTCAAAAATTTCACAGTAAAGCTCCAAGATGCCGAGACAGAAGCAATCGATCCAAAGTGATCCACTCTAACTTAGTAACAAACAGGAAATAGTGCAATAAAGTGACCTGGTCAGAATTCAGAATTTGCTTCATCAAAACCTCATTTCTTTATTTCTTAAGTGTAAAACCCGCCC